>JAOWBB010000402.1:0-48617 GCA_028565995.1 Ricinus marginatus | reverse complement strand
GGGGGGGTGGGGAAAGGGGGGAAAAAAGTCCGCGAGAGCCTTCGCCGTGCGAATCCAGGTTGGGAACCACGCGGATGGAATACCCCGAATCCAGGTCATGGAATTGCTTATGGAGCTTATTTCCGGTCGATCGCGGGAGAGCGACGTCACTTCCCACTCGATCTTGCGATCCCGTTTTGATTCGCAAAAAGGAGAAACAGATCGCCTCGATTTCAAGTGACACGATCACGCGGCAAACTGCTCCCTCGCATTCCATTCGATTAGCAGGCGACGGGGAAAAGGCTCCTGAATTATGCGGAAAACGATGGTTCGGTTTTTCTCAAAATTATGGAAAATTCGTCTGGAAGTTTACTGGAAATATTAGACAAAGGAATGGAATTCCGGAGAGGGTGTTGGGGGGGGGGTGCGAAACGAGGATTTTCCGCCGACAGTGATGAGTTGATGAGAGTTTCTATCTGCGTTCGATCGATATCCGTAATTATTATACAAGACATTACTCCGCTCGGATCCGTCCCCATAGACATCATTATGATAAATGATCGCGACATTAGTAGGTAAGAACAATTTGATATTTATCAACCGGTTTAAACGGAACCGAAACATTTTCTTATCGGATCGCCGTCATTGTTTTCCGCAGCGAAACGCGGGAAATTCCGGGTTTCATTTTCCAAAAAATTTCTAAACGATCTGCCTCGGTCGCCTAAGTTTACCACTAAGGCCTCGGCCCCCTCAGGAATCATCATCTTCGGATTTGCAGATACTTCGGTAAGCAGAAGGCTTCGCGGAAGCTCCTTCGGATTGAAAAGGAAACCAATTTTCTTAAAGAAGCGAGGTTGAAAATAAAAAATTTTTGTTATTTTTTCCGCTAAAGAGAGATCTCCCGGGAGATAGTTCCGGCCCAGCATTTTCCCGCCCAAAAAATTTTCATTCTTTTCCTGTGGAACCGAATGCGGTGGGCTCTCTCGGCTCCTTTTCCCGGGTCATCATGCTTAAAGCCGTCGCTACGAAAACCCGGCAACTTTTGCGTTAATTCTATCCGGCGCTGAGTCAAAGGAAAAGTTTGAATTTTTCATCCCTAAGCGATTAACTAATTTTAAGAGTTAAAAAAAAAAAAAAAAAGAAAAAAGAAAAAAAAATTTACCGGATTACGACCTTTCCACCAAGGAGAGAAAAATTAATTAAGGACTGCACAGAGAAATGGAAGCTGAACTTTTCCAGATAAGAACCTTCATAAAATATTTTTAACTTGTTCTTTTTATGTATCTCTTCCCGGCTAATGACAGTTTTGCCTAAGGAAAATTCCAACGCCGTTTTTCGCGAATAAGTCTGAAGGGTTTTATTTTTTTTTTTTTTTTTTTTTTTTTTTTTTTTTTTTTTTTTTTTATCTTGTATTTCTGACTGTCTCAGTCTGCAAGAATGTCGCAAGCTGTATAACAATGCGAATATTATCAGGTTATTCCCTCGCCGATGTATTGCTGACCGATTCTTCGTCCGTTATCCATTTTCGTTTCGGTACTCGGTTTTTCCCTTTTGAAATTTACCTTTCTCTCTACGTGCGAACTGATTTTCGCGATTTCGCCTTCTTACCTCCGAGGAAACGGGGGACGTATGCCCCCCCCCCCCCGCCGATCGCTTATCCTCAACTTTTAAAGCAATACATCGAAATTAACAAAAAGAAAAAAGTTCTGCCGAAATAAAAAATTTATGATTCACTAAAGGATTAGATAAATTCGGGAAAAGAGACAAAAGGAAGATAGGAGATATACTTTTTCACAATTTACTTTATACACACAATTTATTTGTCTTCCAAGAGAACTGTTTTTAGATGTTGACGAGACTTCTTTTAAAGAAACAGTCGGCCTCGCCCTTAAACAAGGCAAACGCTCTTAAACAAAGACATTATCTTTGGGAATCATCAATTTTTTTTCCTTATCTGCACTGCAACGAACTGTTATTCATCATAATTTTTTAATAATCTAAAATAAACCTTAATTCGCGATATTTCAATACATTAAAATGTGTTTACTACCAAGATTTTATGCCCGTAACTATTGATTTGCAGTCGGTTAATATGTATTATAAAATTTGTTGCCTTACAACTACATCACCGACGCCATAAATTCATAATAACTTCCATTGTAAAGACCAGTTTCAATTGAATAGTTGGAATAAACATTAATTAATGCGCTGAAAGAATATCTAGAACCATCGTCCTCACAGGAAAATTAACCGGACTAATAACCTCTTCACATGCTAAAGTGTACATATATCATCTCTAACCCTCTCATCTCTTCCATCTCCTGATTCTGACACTTCGCACCTCCTTTAGCCCATCCATCTCATTAGCAGCACTTAGAATGGTACTGGTTATTCATAAAGTTTCATCATCTGTTTAATAATTATTGATCAAATGGATTTTTCCTCCATGGGGATATTATTTAGAAAACAAAATTATGGTGTCCAATTAGAAATGAAGCAAGCGAAATGATGAATATTCAGTCAATTACACAGACTGCTTCAGTCCGTCTGCGCAAAGTTCACTTTGTCTTTGAAATGATATTTACGCTGTTTCAAAGGCAAGACATGAACTTTCGCTGTAGTAGGAAAAAAAAAAAAATTAAAAGTTATGAAAAAGTTTCAGAAGTTATGACTGTGTCAAACTTGTTACAGCATCGTCTACATTTGACAACTCAACGTCAAACTCCACTTCCAGACGGAATGGAATTTTCATTGTTAACTAATGAGGTCCTTCTTATTCTGGAAAACAATTCCACCAATAAGAAAGAGTTGGGACTTTTAGCCGGGGGAACTTGTATATATAATAAAAAAAAAAAAAATGGGCAAAATTATACCAAAATAAAGGAAAAAATTTCGATTTCGCTAACAAGCTCCGAAGTTTAAAGTTGGAAAACAAAATGAAGTTCCGAAAATGGCAACTTTCTTTCTCATTCCTCAACTTTTGGCTTGTGAAAGCTTCTCTCTTTCCATTCCGGTTTCCGTTTCCTTTCCAGCATTGACCGCTGGAGTTTTATGGCAAAATTCAATGACATGTGCAGGGATTGGGAAGACGTCCAGGACTCGGTCGGTCCCTGGCATCGGCTGCATACAAAAAAAAAAAAAAAAAGTATTTTTTCGCGGCTTACGCTCCAGTTTCCCCGTGATCGCCGATCTGAATCCGGAATATCTCCGTTCCTATTCCCTTCTTTTTTTTTTCTTTTTTTTTTTTAAAATATTTTTCTTGAATTATTTTAAATCGAAAATGGCAAAAATGATGAAACCCATCATTGCGAAAAGGTCTGCCCCACGATGAAGGCGCTGCAATTCATGAAATCCCCGAAAAAAACCCTTTCGGATGAAGTGAAGAGCTTTCTTGGCAGTGCTCGGTTTTTTTTTTATTTTTTCATTTTTTTTTTTAATTTTTCGCTCTCCCTGAAAAATTAAATACACCCAAACCGATTCAGGCTCGGAAAAATTAGCTGCAGGAAAAAAAAAAAAGAAAAAAAAAGGAAAGATCCGATTATTTTTGCACGAAACGTGACAAAATAAATTTCGAATCCTTCTCGCCGCTTTCGAATACCTGCAGTTTGATTGGGAATATTTCACGAGTAACCGCGTCGCCCATATTTGCGAATTTAGATGCCCCCGGGGCTCGGGCGTAATCGCATTAAATCTATAATTTAGCAAAATTCTATTTATTTTACTGAATCTCATTTTCCGGCTCCCTTTCCAACTATCAGTTTGGACATTTCTGCTCCCGTACCGGTAATCCAGCTATATATCTGGCTAATGCAGTAACGGCAACCTTCTCCTTTAAACCGGCAATTTCTTATAGTTACCATAGCCCATAACGAATCCCGCATTAAGTGAAAGCAGCGGAAACAGGAAGCGTTAAAAAAAAAGGGAAGTAGGAAGAAAATTCCTGGGAAAATAAAGGATTATATGCGGGATCCAGGATTAACTCTAAACCGACCCATTACATAAAACCCATTTCCTCAAGATACATTTTACGCATCTTGGGGGAAAATATCACAAGGTGCAGACATGCCCACGACCAGAAGATGCCTGAATTTTATCATTTTTTTTAACGTTAGTTAACTTTCATAACAAGATAATCTCTTATATTCGTGTCTGACCGTCCGTGTTTCTGTCGGCAATAAATATTCACGAGTTCGCTCCACCTGAATGCTAATCAGATTCTTGTCTTCCTATTTTTATTTTTTTTCTTCGCTTCCCGGGTCCATGCGGAGAATAATCATGTTGCCTCCTTTCCCCGAAAAAGCAAATTACCGCAGCACTCAATTCCGCAGACAGGTAAAGCATTTCTGGCGCTTTACAATGCTCCTTCGCAACAATAACATTAATTTTCTGTTTTTATGCCGCGAAAAAAGTTGCCTTCCCGCTGGGCAAGCCATTGTCCCACGCTCCAGTTCAGCAGCTTTTTTCCACGGGGGGAAAAGAAAAAAAAAAGAAAACCTTTCCCACAGGGGCTTCGCGCTCCATCCCATAAATCTACCAAGATTCTTTTGGTAAGACGCGAATCGACTGCGGCATGGGCTGCTTAAAAGCACTCGCTAAAGAAGAAATATTTGGAAAATGTCAAATCCGCAGCAGTTTGAGAAGCGAAAATTATCGCCAAAAAGTAAACGAGTTGCAATTAATTGATGTTGAAAGGGTTGAACAAGTGGAAAGTGGAGTTTTAGACCTCCCTCCGGAATTTCTTAACTAATGACGGTCTATCCCATTATTTTCTTTGAGGGTATTGAGTGCGCTTAACGCTATGTAATCAACGAAGGCGAAGGCGGCCGTTTTTCTAACAATGAAAATCTGTCTTCCTCGTACCTTTATATGAAATATAATTATGGATCTATCTTGCCAGAATTATTGTAATACTATGCTTAGAAAAGTTAATATCTTTTTTAAGAGTTGATGACTCCTTTACGACGTCATAAATCCAATAAGCTATAAAGATGCTGCGAATTTAGTTGCCCACGAGAAGAATTCTTAGCCACCAAAATGAGAATTAATCCTAATTTGTTACTTCATATTGGAAGGAAATTTTTTACATAAGTCATAATAAATATTAAGTTGTGGGTGTTCGTTGCACACTTTCAGTTCTTTTCCATCAGATGCAAACTTATTTATCGAAACGCATATGAAGATCATATCGAATAAATTTCCGAAATGGAAAGGAGCAAAGTTTAAATGCACGAAATTAGATCTGTCTTTCTGTAATGGACTCTGCATCTTGAGAAATATCTGAAAGACCAAGGCCGGAAACTAATCCTTTAAAATGGAAGCAAACAAATGAAATGGAATATTATACTCCAGAAAGAAAAAATTTAAAAGGGAAACCTAAAAAATCGATTTTAAGGAAGACATTTTCAACGTTCATGCGTAAGATGAATATTTTATCTAATGCTTTTTCTTGCCAATGCTGGAACCGCCATTGCTTTTATTTATGTAGAGGCAAATGTTAACTAATGTACAAAACTTGGTCGAAATAACTTGTTCACTCTTGATTTCATTGTTCCAGTCATTAGTTCGAGCCAAAATCCCCATGAATAAAATTTATTCCCGGTTCGGGCTTTAACATATTCCTTTTGAAATTTTGGCATTCCAGTACTCTACTTTGCATTGAACCAAATGGCCTTTTCATTTAGCCCAAAATTCATCATTAATCCCATTATATTTTATATGGATGGACGAAAAATAGTTTTTTTTTATAATGATTATATTATAATGATCGTATAAAAACAATAATGTAGACTTACGGAGTAACATTTTAATATATTTAGAAAGAAAATTGAACGCTATAGTTCATTAAATATTATTACTGCTGGTTACTCAGTTTTATCACTTGAAAAATAAATTTATGCTAACTTTTTATTTTTTCTTTACGAATTTTAGTGCTGATATATTCCAGAATTCTGACGCCAAGTTAAGTGATTTTGAGTTATTACTGTCAACGGGTCATCTTGGTTCAGAATAGCTCATTTCCATAAAATAATCTATTTTGACCACCCTGTGGTTTTATCGATCTTCGGAAGCCAATATCTGGAAAAGCCTTACATTTGTTTTAATATGAAATTGTTTTTCATCGAATTATCGAAATCGAACATTAATTATGTTGATTGTGTTGATTCAAAAATCCAACCTAATCTTACCGAACGTCGAAAATAAAATTCTAACAATACATATCCGCAGTATATATCAAATAAATGCTGGAGGAATCCATCGATTGGTGAAAGAAATTTCTTTTCCCATTCGAAATTTGATGAAAACAATTTTCCTTTAAAAATTGCAGAATGTTTTCCATGGATAAAGGTAATATTCCACCGCGAACTAAAAAGCACTAGATACTAATATAGTGTTTTTATTTCAACATAAAAATCTTATTTTTTCGTTTCTCTCTATGATGAATGTGAAAAGAGATTTCAGAAGCAATACTAGACACTTCCAAAATTGTTATCCATAATTATCTTTTGAAAACTGTAAAAAAAATTAAATAGTAAGTACAGAAATTTAATCCAATGATAATATTTTATTCGATATGAATATGATTCAGACGAATTTTTTTTGTATTAGGTGAATATGTAGAAATGATGCAAAATATTTTGGTTTTAACGTGAAATCTACGTAATTATTTCTCAGTCAACAAAATTCATTTTAGATAATGCTCTTAAACATGTGAGTTTAAAGCATTAAAGTCATAATATGCAATAAGGTTTTTTTTTAATTTGATTAAAGTTCTAAGGAAAACAGCATAAAAAGTTAGAAACCAAAATGGAATTTTTGCTCGTAAATATCATCAATGAACTCTCATTTTTTTCTGCACCCTCTTCTGCAACTATCACTGAATAAACGTATCCTCGCTTATAAAAGTTCTTTTCATTTATTTTCTATCTTCCCATTCAGTTTTTAATCTCAGGTCCCAAACAACTGCAACTTATTACGCAGAATATTTTAATACTTTAAACATCTCCTTTCAAAAATCATATTTTCTTCGTGAGGCCGGTGCTGAATAACAACCTTAGTTTCCATTATTTTCTTTTATATAAAATTTCCATTGTAAAAATTTCTTTTGTTAAAACTTTTGTAAAATTTTATAAATTTTGATATCCAATTTACATTTAAATCCTTGAAGTCAATAAAAGTCGCACTGCGACTTGATGTAAAATTGCATTCTCGTTTCAACTGCGAACATTCCAAGTTGCACGAATTACATAACCGACTATGCACAAAAGAACAGTTCATACAGAGAATTATGTCGTGACTTATCTGAAACATCAGCACAGGGATTAATAACTGGGTTTACGGTAGTCAAGCAGTAGGGCTTTTGTTCAGGACACGACAAGAAGAGGAAGTCTGTATCTACTAGTTCTAGTGATGTTACAGTCTCACGAAAATGAAAGCTTTCTCGTTTATTGTCAGAGACTGACATCAAATAACAACTTTTTAATGGAATCCTTAAAAACAACTAACGTGAACAAGTTTTTTAAGGCTATTAAATTTATTATGTATATATGTTCTCCGTGAAATGTAAATAAAAAACTTACGATTCTAACAAATTTAATGTTAACTTTTTCATTATTTTAAATTATATTGCGACTCGTAACCATTCTTACTTTTTATATAAACCGTTTCATATTTACTCAGTTTTATTTTTATGTAGAATCAGTAGTTATTTTTACGCACAGTGGTTTTAATTTATTTGTCGCGCAAATGAATGAAAATTAAAATTTTTTTTTCTCTTCCTATTGGTTTTGATTTCAATGCCTTCAAAGCCAAAAATCAATTTTCAGACGTTTAAAACTCATTTACTTTTTTATCATTATATAAAATATTAACCGATTCAATACAGTCACTGAAAGGAAAATTACGTGTTAGCTTCTTTTCAGCAGCAATTTCAATGCAATTTTTCAATGAATCCAGTCGGTATTGTAGATTATAATTGCGATAAATGACGATTCATTTTCATTTCATGCAAGCTCAACCATATTCGAAAATATATAAATAAAAAAACAATATGTACCGGACGCAGAGAGTGAAGAACGTGTCGCAAATTCGATGTTTTGGAAAACATTTTGAACTACAGTTATACATTCTGTCAACTTCAACAACGAGGCCTTCATCGTATTTAAAATGAACATTCGCCTACATTATTTTGAAATGATACAAATTGTGTGAATTTTGGGGTGGAAATTTAATGCCGAATATCAGGATGACTTTGGAAAAGTCTCAGAAATTCCGTGGCTGACGAAACGGGAAGCGAATTATCGCGAATTATCTGATCTTTTATCTATCCAGTAACCTTATGTACTAGCCAGTTTTCACCTATAACGTGAAAAAAAAAAAAAAAGTGAAAACAAAAACTGAATGTTAAAACCTCATAAAAGTCGCCTCTGAATTTGTATGAATTTACGAGGTTTATTTTCTTGTTTTCTGTATAAACTTTTCTTTTCGCTGTTCCTGTATTCACCGAAAAATATATTTTAGACCTAAATTCTGAGCGTTTATTTTTTAATGGAGGTACATAAATCTGAAACGATGACACGTTAGCTATGTATAAAAAGTTTTTTATCTATCGGCTCCAGATAAGGAAAACTTCTCTGCCGTAAAATAAAAAAAAAAAAAAATTCAAGCCTTTTAGAGAGCTTTACCAAAAATAATTGCAAATAATAAAACAAATTATCGCAACTTTTGTTCTTGCTACAGACACCGCAGAAGCAGCCATCACAATTAATGATGGTCATTTAACAGGAAATTTAGACCGTTTACAATGAGGAGCGCAATTCGAAATTGTAAATTTTCAGTGACCATAAAAGGGATGATGTAGCAGAGAAATAAAAAAACAATTCCCGCAGCGACGACATTAGACACAGCTACAGCAAAATATCTGCGGGCGATTCACCGAAAGAAAGAAAAATATTGACCCAAAAAGATATGACGAAGTCTCGAATTATAAGCCAAAAACAGTTGGGGCAAGGAAAAGATGAATCCCCTTGTGGCAGCTTGCGTATGAACCATAAACTTTTTCATTTTCGTCCGTTTCAAAATAACCGGTAACGTTTCTTCAAATAATTTAACTACCTCCGCATCGAAGCTGTTCCCTTTTTTTTCCGAATTTTTGCCTGGAAAATAAAAAAAAAAACCGCAACTTTCTTTTAAGCATGCTTAACCTCTGGTTCAGAAATCAAACCTTTAGGGAAAGCATAATGCTCCCGGTACCTCACATAACACCGAACGTGATGTATCACAAGATATGACCATGCAATTTAATGCCAAAAGAATTTTTTTCCTTTTCACATAATATATTCTGTCGAAATGTTAGCAGCAACCCATGATAATAAACGTATAGCTTCTCGCATATTTCAAATAGATACCGTTGGCCAAAGAAGTTGATTTTTATTTAGAAGCACATATCTTTTAAACCGAACCATTATTCCACATCAGCTCTCCGATATATAGAGGGAATAAATTAAAGAGAGAAAATGAATATAAAATATCGCCAATGGGCTTTATGTTGTTGTATGTGTCCCTTATCGACATTCCCATATCAAGTAATTAAGTTTTCTAAGTTTCAATAAAGCAATTAAGTTTTCCACCGTTTAATGCAGAACCTCGAAAATGCTCAGTACCAGATTGATATTCCAACACTTCGAGAATAACACTTTTCACGTCCTAAGTTATAAAGTGAGTCGGAAGAAAAAAAAAATACAACATTTTCCCAGTTTTGCTTTGGATATATTTACCAGTGAGTAAAGGCACACACTAATATGATTTTGAACAAGTTCCCAAAAAACACTAAATGGCTATAGCTATTGGTTTTCATTGTTAGGATAAAATTTTTTTAACTAAATGAATGGCAAACTGCATCTTTCGGCATTAAAATACATTCCTTTATAGACAGCAATTTTATTTTTATACTGTAAGTCTGCCAGCATCGTGCTTGATCATTTCCAGAGGCATTGCGCCAACACGAATCCCTGTTAAAAGCAAATTAAACCATTTGAATCATATTGATTGTCATCATATCGTATTCAACACACAATTTAAATAATTCATAAATCAATCAAAAAAAAATATTTCACATCTGTTTGGAAAATAAAAATTTCTCCATTTTATTAATATAACGTAAAAATTCGAATGATAATTATCCAGATCGGTCGTGCCAGACAATAATTTTTTTATAACAAAAAAAAAAAAAAAATTAGCAGTTTTCATGTAAAATATAAAATATATCCTACCTCTTAGGAACGAAACCAGAACTACGGCAAACAAAATCATTTTCAAACTCTCCGACATTATACAAAAGGACACCTCACATAAAACCGCAAGCCAATTCTATTTAACATGTTTTCGTGATTACCATCAAACGATATTCTATATCTCACATTTCATATATATATATCGAAAACTAAATTTACATCAAGACAACCCAAAACCCGCGAAGAGAAAGCATTGGGAAGTGAAAATGCGAGGGAAGCGCTGCGGGGGGGAGAGGGAAAAACGAGAGAAGGAAAGGAAAAAAAAAAAAAATAATGACCGCGTAATTTATTGGGGTATATCAATTTTTTCCCCGTTCAATTTTCAGCGTTGTCGTCAATAACCGAGGCGGACATGGGCCAACGTATATGACACAGGACAAAGCAGCTTTCCCGTAAATCACATGATTCCCGTTATTCCGTCAGCGATTCCGAACGCTTGGGCAGCAACTGGTAGGAATTTCGGAATTCAAGCTCGGAATGGAAGAGATTTTTCAACCACTTCCGCTCTACGCAAACGTTGCTCCTTGCTAATATTCACAAACTTTCAGCTAACGCATGCTATCCCGGGGGGAACATCCATCCAAATTACGGCATAAATCAACATACATTATAACCCATTTTTGTTGGAGCTTAATTCTCCCTTTTAAAATTTTTTTTTTTTTTATTTCAAACGAAAATTATGTCCCAAACAATATTTCCTCTTTTATATTGAACCTTTATTATTTCGGCAGCGACAAGGGGAAATAAATAATTCTTTAAAAAAAAAAAAAAAAAAAAATTTTCTTTCTCCCAAAACAACCCGAAAACCTGGAGCACAGCCCTACATCACGATCAAAAGTAGATTTCGATCGTGCCATTGGATGATGTCGAATAAAAAAATTAAAAATTTTCCTTTTGCGGTCTCGCGGATCGATCAATTTTCCTAAATCGTTACGAATAACACTTTCTGTTGTACGTACATTAAACTCCTACATAAAGTGACAATAATTTACCGGGAAATATCGCCCTTTACGTATTTTATTTATTCAGTTATTGTGTCGAAAAATTAAAAACCAGCCTTCCTAAAACGTCCATAAAATATGTTTAAATATTGCCGATAAATATACCTAAAATATCGGTTTTTTTTCGCTATCTCTTACACAAATGCCAAATCGAAATAACCGACCTCAAAGCCGGATAATTAAATACGTTTAAGATACATATATACATACAAATAAGTTCTTTTTACGAAAATCGAAATAGTCATATAAATTCGATTTGCTTAAAATTTTTTGAAACACTGCAAACATTCTTTAAATATATTCTTAAGGCAGCAAAGCAAAAGAAATGAGAAATAAGATATAGATCTTCCGAAACTATTTCCGAACGGGGCTTGATAGTTTGGATTAACTTGATTTTCTGAATAAGACTTTGTATATAAAAAAAAAACTCATAAATAAACTCTTTTAACATATCTAACAATCTTTGGCATTTCCTGAGGATTGCAAACCTTTATCTAACGCTCAAAAGTGAGTTTTCATTTTATTATGCGTTGCATAGCGCTAACGCGCCGCCTGAAAAAAGTCAATGGCATTTTCTTCTTCCGAATCGTGTACTTGGTAGTGTTTTATTACATGAACAAAAGTATCACTTTACGTTATATAGACTTTTTTGATTGCCCAAACTCACAATCGTGTTTTCTTTATTATCCCCAACCTTCACATGGTATTTCCATTCTTTCTAATCGATGAAATATTCAGGCTGCGGTGCCTTTTATCAATTGTATTTTGGATTTCCTTTTTCCGCACATATTTTTGAATTCAACATATATTTATCTCACGGTATATTCGCTTATAAATTACCATAAAACCGTGGAATAATTTCATTTCATTCCATTTTTGATACGTTTATCATCTGTTCTGTTAAATACAATTTACCCTAGTAAAATTTACGGCAGCGTTTTTAAACATTTTAATATAAACAAATTTTTATTCACAATTCCTTTTCCAATTTTTCCGCCGGAATATCGGTTTCGGGATTATGTATCCAACCTTCTTCTGTTAAATGCACAAAAACTTTAAAAGAACCAGATCTTGGAAATAAATCTCTTGGAACATTCCCCAAATCGATATTGAAAGGAATGATCGGGATTTCGTGAGAGTATTAAGAAATATACAGCGACGATTCAGAAACATATATATATATATATATACACATTTTTTTAAAAAATTTCCTTCGGAAATTTGGATTTTACAGGAATATCTTGGGGTTATGCCTACGCATAAAAATTTTTGTAAGAGTATATAATTTTTGCTGTTGTGCGTGAATATTTAAGCCATTTGCGAGGATGCCTTCCCTTGCACAGCTCCTGAATATTCTGCCGTAGATAAAAAAGACTCCAATTTTCATATTTTTTAATGGAATGAATAGTAGAGCATTGAAGGAAAAAAATATTTGCTTTCTTATTAGAAATTCCTGGACGTGATCTTTATTGAAAAATGGTTTTCTGCTCTGTTTAAAGTGAACCATGCAAGGAATTTTCGTTTCGTTCCAAACCATTACTATCGAAAAATACCTTTTTTCTTATTATGGATCTCATTTTGATTCGTTTAACTCCAACCTAATAGTGAAATGCATAACTAGGATTTTAGAGGAAAAAGAATCTGTGAAAATAAAGTAAGGTCCAGGATTTTTGGTACAATAAGTGATCAGATTTTTCACTCCAGACTCATTCAACTTAGAAATAAGGAAAGCATTCGGTGACCCGACCATAAGAACCATCAAATGCAAACCGAAAATTTCTTTTAATTGTTATACTTTCTTAAAATGATACTGTTTAATTATCTTGTATCTTAACAATTTAGGCAGATGAATTTTAAATTTATGTGTGATTTTTTTTTTGAATTTGATAATTTTTAAATTGTCATTCATATTTTCTTGAATGTAACACTTGTTTTAAGATTGATCTTTTTCCATAATTTCTTCATTTTATGATGTTTTTTAGTTGTATTTCATTGCCTGATCTTTTTAAATTTTTAAAAAAATTTTTTAGATAGTATTTCTGAAACATTAAATTTGACATACCATAAGAAAGTTGACTATGCAGAAACTTTAGAATGTTCTCAATACTAGTTTATTTTACTTCTACTTAGCAGATGGGCATCATTTAAGAAATTTAAACTTATTATAATTATGTTGATTGTTATTGAATTATTCAGTTTTACTTTTAACTGAAATTGTTTTGAATTATTAACTGCTGTATTTTTTGTTTTTATTCAAGAGATATCTAAATTATTATTTAAAAATATTTTTTTAAAAAAACAAAGTTTCTACCTTCTTTTTTAAATTCCTTATTACTTTATCACTTTTGTCATATTTTTGTGTACAAATGGCCAATGTCTAATTAAATCTGACTACATTAGACTAATGTAGTAGTTGTACTAATGTATAATGTAGTACTAATAGACTACTTAGACATTAGACTAAAATAGTACTAATATAGTACTTATAGACCAATGTAGTAGTTCTAGTAATCTAATTAATAATGTAATCTAATCAATAATGTAGTCCAATTGTAGTAATTTATATGATTTTTATTTATATTATTTTTTTTAAATTCCAATTCTTTCAACTTCAATTTCCAAACAATTCAATATTTAATATATTTTTATTTATATTTCAATACAGTTTTCTCATTTCTTATTCTGAAATGTACATACACCTTCTATCACCATAACCGTACCATTATGGATGGACTACCATATCCATTATTTCAAAATGACTTGCCCTTTTTTGTTCAACTCATTAATCTTAATACCTTTTATTCCTGATGATTCTACATTTATTCTATCTTCAGTTTTTACTTTTTTAAAATTTATCATTTACTCTTATATCAGACATAAAACCATTTATCTCTACTGTTTTATCTCATATACCAATACGTCTGTTGCCTTATTTGTGAATTCTGCAAATATCATAAAACTTTATCATAATCTATGCTTTTATATTTGTTATTTATTTCAGGTTATTTGTTAGATTTCTGTTAGTCTAAGATTTGAATAATGATTTACGCCCAATTTACGCCCAAAAGAGGGATTGTCTTTTTTGCGAATTGAAAAAAATTTTGTTTATTTATTTCATATAGTTTTATATATAGTCGTGTCCTATTTGTTTTCGTGCAAAACGTTATTTTGATAACATTTGAATCTGCTGCTTTTGGAGCCATTCTATTGCTTTGTTGTTCCAGTTACATTTGTTTAATTAGTCGCGCTTATTAAAAAAAAAAAAAAACCCACAAAAATCTTTTTATTTAATGATGTCGAATGCTATTCAATTCTATTCAATTTCGAACATTTTTTATTTTTAAAGATAATCAGTTTCATTACTATTTTATTATTACTATTCAATTTAATACAACTTACTCTACTGGCGTATTTTTTAATCTGCATCATTTTTACTGTTTGGCTATTTCCTAAACTCATAATCTGAGTTTTATCGCAGGATGCAATAAAGTGTAAACTACATTTTACTGCTCACAACATTGGTATAAGTAACCAGGCGTTAAAATACACAAAAATACAGTGTAATTAGAATAAGTTAATGTGAATATTCGCGAAACGAAAGCTTAAAGGAATACGTGTTGAATCAAAATTGGTCCGGAAACAGGAGCACTTAAACCGCAATAAAATAAAATTGATATAAATCTAAATTCAAGGTAAAGCAATTATTAATTATTAGTTGTTACTGGTTAATATTATTAATTGTTTATTTCAATAGCATATAGGCTTAATATTTCAATAAATTCATGTCACAACTTATTGCAATATTTAGTGGAAATATGTTTGCTGATGACATATTTATAATTTTTAAAAAGTGAAAACTTTACACTTAAAAAGACTTAAGTTTATTTGTGAATATAAAAGTTTGTTTTTCTAATGATATATTAGAATACCAAGCAATAGAATTATAGCAATAATATTAAGTTACAAACTTAAAAAATAATTCGAATTCATAAAGCCATGCGGTGAAAAAAAAAAAATCATATTGTTCCTGCTATCAGTGTGCATGTAACAGAAAAAAAAAATAAAATAGAAGTATCTAAAAAGCTTTACATGGATGTAAGTTTACGTTAAATAAATGTTACATATATTTTTAACCGATATTAATTTGTAGATCACCTTCGACTAAGAAATACGAATGAAATTTTTATATTTTCAAAGGCAAAACAAAGTATATTTAGAAGTATTGTAACTAAGTTTTATTTATTCCACAATTATTATTAATATTATTATTATTATTATTATTATTATCATTATTATTATGAAAAAATGTCATGAGCATTGCATTATAAAACTGATAATTAGTGAAATATTTATGAGTGGCGCAATCACACCAAATAAAAAAATAAACTTATAAAAATGCTGCGGTGAACATTTCACATTTTTAGTTTATAGTGGATAACATGGCCGCTACGATTTCTATTTTCAATTAGTTTTTCCAACGATAAAAGATTTATTTTTTCGTTGTTATACGTATGACTCAATATTTAAGTAAATGTCAGAATGACGCATTTTTTTATTTACAAAATAAGAATACACGTCAGTCTTATCGAATCAAGGTGTTCTGCGACTCGAGGTGCGTTAAGCCATTATGGCACATAACGCTCTATTATTCCGCATCATTTGCGTTTATTAGTTACACTCATAAATTATAATCTTATCGCGCCGGCAATGTGCATGCATTAAAAAAAGGAAAATAAATAAATAAACAATTGCTCTTGTTCACCGATTGATATTTCATTCAAATAATTCCGAACGTTATTGAGTTTTTGAATTCAACATGTTTTTGATTCAAATGGCTCGGGCTTCCCATTTTTTTTTTCGAATTTTTCCTTTTATTTTCGTTTCCCATACGTCATTTTCCACTAACCGGAAATCCAGTGCGGTGCGGCACTAGGTAAATCCACTTCTCCCGTTCGCCCTTAAAGAACACGGAACCCTTGCTGGCCGGGGCGGCAATCAAACCGGCCGAATACTGGCGGAAAAATGGAGCCGAATGCTCCGCGTCGAGATGCCCTGCCGCGGAAAACGGAAGCCCAAACGGAGGAAATCGAGAGTTGGGTTGAATGCGAAGGAAGTTAAAAGTGCTGTTAAACGAAACGACAATATAGTTGCGGCGCGACGCTTTACGGCCGGGATCATTGTCTCCAAACAAGTTGTAAAGATTTCTTCTTCTTCAGTAATCAGTTGGAAAGAGGCAAACTGTCAGTCTCAACCAAGGTGAGGGGCAAATGCAGGAAGGACCCGAATCAGTTCCCGAGGAAAAAACACTTCGCTGAAAACTTCGGTAAACAACATAAAACGGGCGTATACTTTTGAAATACATGTATCATTTAATTAACGGCAGATCGTTTGAGATGCTTCACGCGGTCAGCAATGCATTTTATTGACACTTCTCGCGCAATCACCTAACGTGGTGACCAAATCTTATTTAATAGATGGTTAAAAATCCATCTAGCTACGTTTTTAATTTAGTGCAAGAACGCCCCACACAGGAAATACATACCTTTTATTGTGACAATGCGCTCATTTCGTTGATTAATTAGACCTACCCCTAATCTATTTAAACTTGTATGCGACAAAGTAAACAGTCACATCAAGGCCCTTAAATCCAGTAAAAAGATTTGGTCTTTCCAACGAGAAATCCGATGCCTGGCGCAAATGCATCTCCACAGAAAGGGCCTCGCAATCATCCCCCTGCTAAAAGGGACGTTTTAGGAAATTTTATTTCTCTTATGTGCGCTTTTCCTTCTCGCAAACTCAGCGGGGAAAATTCGATGAAATGGACGGTGCAAAAAAGGAAAATTCCTTTTTTTATATTTTTTTTATTTTTTATTTTTTTTTCTTTTAATATTCTCTCAGAACCCTTAGCGCCGCGGCCCCGACAACAATGTTGTCTTCCAAAATCAGCGAGAAAACCCATTTGCGATATCGAGGGTTTCATCGGAAAAATTTTTCCCCCGCACTCCAAGACGCTTTCCTTTATCCCCTTTAAAATAACGCTTTCAAAGCATTTGTCCTGAATTTCGGAAATATCACATTACACTCTTAAACCGAAATGTATTTGACCGGCACTCGAGAGCAAAGGAAAAGAAAAGGACGCGCTCGCTGCAGAGCTTATTATTAATCGGGAACGTAACTGAACAGGAAACACCTAACGGGTTGTACGTCGAGGGCTGGTGCGGTTGGCCTCGGACCAGTGTGCCTGGCTTTCGCGCCTGGAAAAGATACAAAAGACTTGCAAGGTTCGCAAGGAGAGCAACCGCAGATTGTTGGAGAAGAGGAAAAATCTTTACGATCGAGATCATATTGGAGGCAGCGATGGAAACGCTGTGGAAAATAGGGATCCGGTATGGAAAGTCGAAATATTCGCGACCACGCTAAGCATTTTTCTCCTCCTAAATAATGAATTTAATTGTTCCTCATTTCGTTTGCAAAAATCTTTGAAATGAAAGTAACAATGGCATGCCAATCATTTATTTATGACTTTTTGTTAGTTATGTCCCGCTAATATGACAAATCCAATATTATATTTTGCGCAGTAACAGCAAAACGACCTCAAGTTCCTTCCACGATATTTGGTTTTTCGTGAAACGTCTTGTATTCAATAAGGATTTTCTTTGTATACCTGAACATATATATTTATTAACTAATATTTATAAGTATTTTTTGTATTTGTTTTTCACATATGTAACTATTATTCTCTTTCAAGTAAGCAGTTTCACTGTTGTCGCGCTCCAAATTCTTCATCGTTCAGTTATAGGAGTTGATCACCCTCAACGGATTTAACTGTTTCAGTTAATATTTCTAAATCAAGTTGTTTAATTTTCCGGTCAGCCTGTAATAATCTTTTACGAAGTAAGTACATTATTGCCAGCAACAAATTAAGTCACGTTTTGAAAATATGTGTGATGTGTGTATCATTTTAGCATAAAATACTCTACTAAAAAATCTGTTTAAACAAGGTTGGCCGAAATTACATTTAACGTAAAGCTACGTTTGAAACTTCTTCCACATTGTTACTGTTTTTAGTAATATGAGTGTAATTATATAACTTCTCAATTTAAAAAAAGTTATCGTATAAAATATATAAACGAAACATATATTTTTATTTGCCAGGAAAGTATTTCGAAACCCGGGATTTGTTTGATTCAAATAAAACAGTTCATATGGAAACCAGTTTAATTTTTTCAAATAAAACGGGATAATGTTATACTGTGCAAATATTCTAATCAAAAGATCTACAATATGCTTCAGGCAAATTTTGTAATAAATTTAGCGAGTGGTTTCCCCACTTATGCAAATGAGAAGTTTCGAAAAACCAAAGGACTTTTTTCTAGCGAGAAATAAAGACTTTAAACCAATGGATGGATCCTGATCGTCCAATAGGTGAAATTACTGTAGCATGTGTATGGAGTAATAAAATGGGAAATCACGAAAAAATAACTTCGAATCGGATTCGGCGTGCGACTTGAGCCCAACCTAAGGTACGGTGGAAAAAGCTCGAATCCCGAATTACTGTCGCGTTAGGAATCCCTTTTTTCGAAAAATTCTCTTTTAAGCAACATAAAATTCCTTCAAGCAATTCTAAAGATTAAAAAATATCTGCACTAAAACGATAAATCTTGCATTATCTTCCTTCTATTTTAAGCTTAAAAACGAATAAAACAGAAATGTGATTAATGACAACTCATCAGAGACGTATTTCAAGAGTTTCGGATCTTAAGCGCACAACGAAATGGAGGTAACTGCCATTAGCAGGAGAAGCATATTTCAAATCGTTGATTCCAAAGGTAAATGGGGAATTTTTTGGTTTTCAATATTCATCGAAGCCTCAGATCATGAGATACCTTCAGAAATCGGGTGTCCCAGTGCCACACCGCTGACCGATCCTTACCGCCAGACGTCAATGTCCGCATACTTCAATTGAAATATTCACTGGCATAGCAAATGTTTCCCTTAGCGGCCTTACCAAAACACTTTTTAGCTTAAAACGTAACCATAATTTTTGAGAATTGAAATTTATTTTTATTCATTCCCGATAACATCAAACTTTTCATTCGCCCATCTTCCAGGAGCATTTTCGCAGTAAATTATCCGCCGGTAATAAATTTGAGTATTTCTTCCAGGATCTTCGTTGCTAATTTTCCGCGTCCCGATTTCATGTTATTTTTCTTCGACTCTAAAAATAAAATGGAAACGGAGAAGCATCGAATGTTTTCAAATTGATCAAAATGATGTTTCGGTTGTAAAATTGCGTGATTCATGCCGTTTCTCTCATAAGAATGATGTCAGTTTGTTGGCGCTGATGGTTTTCGAGGATCGGTTTTTGCAGTGACCGAACCGAGCGTAGCCCAACGTGGAACGGTGTCGAGCACGGTCGCATAAAGTTTTGCTTGGAGACCAAAACGATGCCGAATAAAGAGCTCGAATGTAATTAAAGTAACAGGTAGACCGCATATTAGATCAGAAAAAAAGTAAGTTTACCTCTTAACTAAGTAGTAATGGGTAGGTCGTGGAAGATGAAGCCCCCCCCCCACCCCCGTTAGGGAAATTGTCATCGCAATAAGAGCATCGGATCATGGAAAATGATGAAATGCATTTAAAAAATTTTTGCAAGATCTGCCTCCAAAAGTTTGAGACCAACAGCGCAAATGGTTTCTGAGAGCTGCCGCGCTTTCCTGAGCGTTACTGGCTCCGCTTTTAATGGAATTTTATTACGGGGCAACAGCAACCGAAAATCTTGCTGTAATGCATTCATTCGGAAAATATTCCGCTTTTAATCCGGCGGGATTTTGAGTTCTTAGCAAATAAAAAATAGGAAAGCGATGCACGTTTAAGCGACTTCCTTCCCCGCCCTGCAGAGCGACAGAAATATTTCGCGTAGCGTTATTTCATACGCCGTCACTGTCGTCGTATGCTTACGCAACGCAACTGACGCTTACTTCCAGTGACCGATTCCTCTTAAACGAACGCTGAAGCAGACAATTGGGGCCATTTTCATAACACAGCGCATTGCTCTTATCTTTGACGTGGTTTTGTTACAGAAAAAAAGTCTGAAAAAAGTGCAAAGTGTATTATAAACCGCAGGTACGAGTTCTGTCGAATATGCAATGGGACTATTGAATTTCAGATTGTATAATTTTCAAAAGCACATTTCTAAACACTTAAAAATAATTATATTACTCTCTGTACTATCTGCTTTTTACGTGTATCATGCAGGCATTATTATCGTGAGCAGTGAAATGGAGTCAATGGAGTTGTACAAGGTAGGATTTATTTATTTATTTTTTTTTTTTTCCATTTCAAACAAATTACCACAAAGATTGAGACTTTACCTGCTGCTCCTTTTAAAGCAGAAGGATTTTTAGCATAAGTAAACCAATGCCGAATTGCCTTTGCCACAATCATCGATTGCTTTTGCCGAGTCATAAGGTTTTTCAACAAGATTGAAACCTAAATTTAGCAATGAAAAAATACCATTTTTACATATTGAAAAAAATTAGATTTAAATTTTAATTTAAAGCATATTTATGTAGAAATACATTAAATCCGTTAAATCAGCAGATCAATGGATTCACCATCGAAGGAATCAAAATTTGTTATGTGCCATACTTCGAGCACGTGCGATGCAATCATCCTTTTGAATTGCAGAATTAGAATTTATTAACATCATTTAGGCATTTCAAATCTAGAATTTCATTATGAATGCTAAGATATTTTCTTTTTCATCAATCAAAATGTGAAATAACGAGTGGAATGATAATTATTACCATAAAAAGCTATCGAGGGAAGGTTGCTATACATTAATAATGTTTTATTTGTTATACGATTATTATATTTTACGAATCTTGCAGGATCTCGAGGAGGACAGCAGCAACCCGTGGCAAGCGTGCAAGATACCGCAATATCGTCCCTTCATGGCGGACGTTTTATCCTACTTCTCAAATCCTCGGCCTATTCGGTAAAAACATATAGCACATATCAGCTTTTCAAATTTTAAGTTTTATAGTTAAATTTTAAGCTTTTCAAATTTTTAACTGATTACTATGCAGAATAGTTTGACCATCCATAAAAATCTATCGGATAGGTAGAATAGATGTTCCACATCCGAACACGAGGCATATAACAATTAATTTTTGTAAAAAAAGATACATTTTAAACGCAGCCAATGTTCTTTTCGTCCATTTGGATTTGGACATCGTCACTTTAGCGTCCAACCCAAATTGGATGTATCTTGCATCAGAAAGTTTCAAATCCCAAAACCTAATTCATCAATACTTTTATCAGTTGCAGATCGAGAATCCCAATTTTAACGTACATCGATGAAACTGGTTATCTTCGATACAACAAATCCGCATTTTCTGTAGCCGGCTACAATATTGGCGATTTAAATTGCTTTTACCAAGTAAGAATTAAAAAATTTTCCTCCACCACAGGACACGTTAGGGATGGGAGGATGTAAATTAAAGAGTCACATAAATAACAGGCAAAAAGCAGGGGGATTTTGTAAATCTTCCATATTGAAAAGAGTTTGGAGAACCTAACAATACAAGTACCGGATTATTTCGCGCCGACGATATTTTTACCGCAGCAGTTAACGGAACGCGGGCCAGGTCACACACTGAGGACGAAATAACGACTGAGCGGACCAACTTTTCAATTGCAGGCGATAAATAAAATTGAAGGAGACGATATGACAATATCCTACGGAGAGAAGAAACGCATGACTGGAAAAGACAAGCCCGAAAGTGACTTCACCTACGTCTTCTGCAACAAGTATTCCTGGCTCCCGAACATCTATTCCATGTATCACGCTTTCGTCCAAAAAAAACCTTCTGTAAGACCTTTCGTCGTAAGTGTTGCACGTCGGACCTTTGCGATTTGCCGGTTTCCCCAGTATTCCTGGATTTCCAGGTTCTTTTTCATTCCAGGACGACACAGAAGTGGGAGTGGCCGTGGTCGGACTCGATTCTGTGTCGAGATTAAATTTCATGAGGCAGCTACCTCGATCCTATCGAGCCATCACAACCACCTTAAACGGCGTGGTCATGAAGGGTTTTAACAAAATCGGTGAAAATACCTTTCCCAACGTGATGGCCATGCTTACGGGTAAATCTGAACCGAAAGTCATCGTGTCCGATGCTGCGATTAATAAACTGACCGTTTATCATTAATAAACGATTCGTTCAAATTTCGGTATTCGCTGACAAATTTCATTTGAAGCCGGATTAATTGTGTAACTCCGGTAACGCAAATGATAATTTCCCTGTTATTACAACCGCTCCGCTGCCACAAGTGCTGAGCTTCCCTCAACCGTTCGTTGGAACGCGCGACTTTCTGGAGGCAAACCGTCCGATCGCTCACACCAAACGGCCCAAAAGCGGATCCTTATCAGTCAGCTACGAAAAATGCAAAATGCGATTTTAATTTTTTTCGACAGGCAAACGGGCGAATGCAAGAAAAGTAATGTCAGACTTCGACGACACCACTTTCATATGGAATTCTTTAAACAAAGACAAAGTGGCCACGTTCTACGGAGAAGACTGCTCGCAGATCATGACTTTTTCCTGGTGGGGCAAAGGATTTCGGACAAATCCGACTACGCACTATTTCAGACCGTTTTGGCTGGCGGTCGATTCTTCTCCGTTGGTAGCTCTGAGCTCTCCTCTGTGTCTGGGCGCTCTGCCGAAGCACCAGATCTACCTAACTTACTTGAAATCATTCCTCAGGGTCTATAGGCATAACCCTATTTTCATGTTTTCATTGCAGAATGAAGTTAGTCATGATTATTTGAATACTGTCGGGGTAACTATCCAATCTAATTACGGGGTGATTTAATTTAATCTAATCACTGCGGGGTAATTTCCGTGGCAATCTAAAATTTCCAATTATTTCAAAATTCAAACGTTGCTTTAATCAATTTACTATCAATTATAATCGTATTTTTTAAAATTCACTAACGCATTAACAAAGAAAAAATTTATTTTTAGCTTTTTCGCTAAATATCGTAAAAAAAATATATAATGTGGAAGGTGAAACATCAAAGACAGGAGTTGAAATTGTAAAAGCTTAGATACGGGGAAATGTTTGCATTCAAATATAGGCTTAAATTAAATGAATTCATTCTTTAGACAGGTATCTTTTTCTTTTTTAAGGTGATGGACAAAGATTTAACGGAATTTCTTCTATCTAGCTTAAACGATGGATTGTTAAATAGAACTATTTTATTTGTTTTATCCGATCACGGTCATAGATTTGACGACTTCAGAAAAACGAAGCAAGGAAGAGCAGAAGACAGAATGCCAATGGTGTCTATTACTCTGCCCAAATGGTTTTCTCAATCTTATCCTCAAATTCTAAATGCCTTAAACATTAACAGTCAAAGATTGACGTCAACTTATGATCTTTATTCCACTTTCGTTGATATTTTCGAGAAGGAAACATCAATGAAGAATAATGTGAGCTACAATTTAATTCTTATTACTCAACCAATAAGTTGATGGGGCTAATGCGATTCCACGTTTAATTGCCGACCTTAAAAAAATTAAATTAAAGAGATTTATAATTTTCAGATTACAGGTCCACAGACAAAGAAAATAAATGAAAAATTAAGGTATGATTTTGAAAAGAACAGCTTGGGAAAGAGCCTGTTTCAACCTGTGCAGCTAAATCGAACGTGCAAAGATGCGGGAATACCGGAAATTTACTGTATCTGCGAGGAGAAAGGCAGAACACTGAAAAAAGATGAAGAAATAGCCAAATCGTCTATAGAGATCATCGGGAATTATATTAACAATAAAGTACTGGAGGTTATTATCAAGATGTTCGATATGGTCAATATATATGAATCGCTTAAAGTTCCGTGGCCGTTCTGCATCAATAGAGCTTTTTAACTTTTCAGGAAAAAAGTCAAACTTGGAATGAAATTATAGCGAACTATTTTAATACTACCAAAAATGTCAGCAGAAGTTCAGACACCGTAGATTTAAGCAGTTTAAGAAGATGTGCCAAATTAACATTTGAAATTGATCATGCGGAATTGACGACAGAGGAAGACGGGACTCAAGTCGTCCATCTCATCTTTAAAACGCAACCCAATTCAGGACTATTTGAAGGAAGCGTTGTGTGGCCCTCGGGAAACACTAAGCAGGAACAAGAGAAACATGAAAATATATTAAGAATCAACAGATACGAGAATCAATCAAAATGCTTAAACGAAATATTACTTAGGCTTTTGCCTTTAGTTAGAAGCGTATGTTACTGTACTTGAAATATCCCCAACTGAAAAACCTCTTTTGACATTCATTAAAAGATTTTTATGTAATTATATAAATATTAAAATTTATTAATTTGATTTGGATATGAAATATATAAATCAATGTATTTATATATTATATAATATACACATTTATATTATATATATTTATATATATATACATTAATTTGTACGAAAGCCATGGACAACAAATGCAAAAATAATCTTGTACCCGAAGTGAATCCGCATTTTTTACAGATTCTTCCATGGCAGTCATTGGGTGTCTTTACTAAACATAGTTAATCAAAAAGAAAATTGTCTTATTCCCCATATGGCAAACATGTTTAAAAAAATTCTTAAAATCTTGAGAATAATCAAAATTAGGCAAATATATAAGAATAATCAGAATGACACAACGAATATCAAAAGTACTTACCATATTAGCTAATCAGCAATACATTATAAGAAAACTGAAATACTGATAACTTTCGATTTATAGTTAAAACGAAATAATAGTATAAAATATTTTACATTACTTGGATAAATTTCCAGTTGTTAGATTTTTTAATTCCTAAGACACTGCGTAAGTATTAAATTAAGTTCGTCTTGAAAAATTCTCATTTTCACTTGAAGTGTTTTTGCATCGAGAAAAATGTTCTAAATTAAAACTATTTTTAATTCTTTTAAATAAGTATTTTTTGTTATTTATGATTTTATTGCGTTCATAGTTAGAAAGTGATACAATCAATAATGCTGAAACTACAAAGTTATTAAAACCTAGCAAAGATAAACAGTTTGATGCTTTAAAATATTATTTCATTTTATATGTTCATTTCTAGGATATCCATTTTCAAGTTAAATATTTTTAAACAAAAATATACATTCGACAAATTCGTTTGAAAATCTTTTTAAAAATATCTGTTTATTAGAATAAATTAAATCAATTTAAAGATGTTAATCGAGAATTCCACATTTATCTGTGAATAAATATGTCGAATCTTATTCGTCTTTTGCATATGAAAAAAGACTTTTTTAGTAAATTTATTCACAAATGATCACAGACTTCTTAATCAGCAATCCAACATCATTCGAATTTTAAAATTAATCGATAATTCATTTTATACTTCGTTATTAGAAATTTTTGGATTGCAAGTAACGTTGAAACATCAAATTTTTTTCATTTGTTACGGTGCCAATAAAAAGTCTGTTTTCATAAAAAAGCCCAAATTCTTCACTCCATTTCCTATTCTTTTTATTGATCATCAATAATTGGTTGAATATACTCATTATATTATAAACATACCATATTTTAATAACTTTTTTTAAATGAAAAAAGTAAATCTTGATGAATATTAATAATTTATTTTATTTAGTTTTGAAAATTCGCCCATCATTTTTAGTGAATGTTATAAATTCAGTCAGAGAGATGAACAGACTTTTTTTTAGTTTTTAAATAAAGATAAATATTCTTTCAGAAAAAATCGAAAATTATATAAATTTTTTTCTTATTACATCAAAACTTGAAATCAAAACCAATACAATATAATAATGGAATAAGAGAGAAATATTATTAATAAGGCCTAATTTTGTGTCAATAAGTGAGAAAAAAAGCTCAGATTTTTACCCAAATAATATTATTCATATAAGAGTTTCATATATTTAGAAAGATTCACTCAATAATAAATATATTTGATGTTAATACAATACAATTGTATAATATATTTTTAATATTATCAACAATTTTTTTTAAACAAAATCTTAAGATCCCTTAACTAGAAAGCTAATTATTAAAAATCTTTAAACCTACTAAGTTTTATTAAGAAATGGCACCCTTAAAAGACTGAAAGAAAAAATTAAAATTAAGTAACAACTTTTAATTCTCTCTTATGAATTCTAGATATGTAAAATTCTGAAATCGTAATAATTTTTTTCGAAAAATGAATAAATTCAGACATTTTAAACGTTTTACAATTTTAAAAGAATATTTTTTTAATGAGAAATTAATGCTCAGTTGTAACGAAGTAAATACTTATTATAAAGGGGCCAATAAATTAAAGACCTACTGAGAATAAACAGAAAATGCGGGAATTTTAAAAATAACTCCATATCAAGACTACATTAATTATTGCATTGTCTAAATATTTGAAATTTAATTAATAGAAAATAATTAAGTTAATATTGGAAGCATTAAATAATTGAACGAAAAATCTGAAAAATATTGAACTTGAAATAAAGTAAAACGATAATTAAAGGTTTTTTAATTGTAAAATTATTAAGTGCAACAATTACGGTTAAATTAATTTTAAAAATGTTTCGCTTTGAAAAATCAAATCTCTTATAAAAAAAAAGCTTACCGATTTCGACTTTAAATTTACATGACAACTCTTTACAAGTAAAACTTGTACTTTAAGCCACTGTGATTTAATTTCTCATTTTAAAATCTATCGAAATTCAAATTTCAATAACTATGGATTTTTATGTCTAGACTGAGAATTTTAGATTTACTTTTAATCTTTAATAAAATATACGATTCACGGTATTTTTTGATTATATTGCTCAAAATAGTTTCGGTCACGCTTGTGCGATATAACCTACGAATACTATTCTGATCTATAACAGAAACAATATTTTCAATAATTAAATAATTCAAAGGAAATTGATATAAGCCCTCTTTTAAAGTGATTTATTTATTATGCTAGATAACATTAAAATCTAGCTTCTAGGCGGAATAACGAAATCAAAGTTTTAACACTAAGGATTCAAAAAGGCTAAAGTTGAATAAATAGTGAAAATTTGTGTAAAGTATGCATCAATCGCCGCAATTACTTTAGTTTTACAATTCCGAATAATGTGAATTTATTCATTACTGATCATAAACAACCAAAATTAATTTTACCTAAGAGCATAACTCCAACCCTTAAGAATTATATAAATAAACATTGATAGTAAAAGAATTTTTTAAAATTAATTTTGATTCCAATATTTTACGCAAATAAGTAGACCGAAAGCAATCATTACAAAAAGTGCGGGCCCTATTGCTGATTTTTTTTTATCTCTCTTTTCATTTTCATCAGTGTCTTTAGGTTCTGGCTCCCAATTTAAACTTCTCTCAATGGCCATTTTCCATTTTCGATATCTAATATCTCTTTCTGAAAATCATACGCAAATTTAAAACATGGCAAAATAAGTTCATCAGAAATATTACAAATATAATAGCGTTACCATCTTCCGTAATAGTTGGATGAAATATATCACAAACGACTTTAGGTGTGTTGACTAAATCCCATACTTCGATGCCATCTGCCATTCCAGCCATCATAGCAGCGCCTAGTGCTGTTGTTTCAGTCATTGTTGGTCTAACTGCAAATAAATAATAGATAAAATGAATAATCTATTAATATTTATCTAGTTTTTAAGAAAAATTCTTCAAAAATAGACTATCACATTAACAGAATTTCATAATATTACAACAGAAGTCTGATTTACTTTTTTATTAATATTACTATCCACAAAATATACATTTTGTAGTAAGGTTCGTCAACTTTCGTGTACATAACCCCAATAATAACTTTGCCAACTTACATAATTGTACTACGATAAAAAAAATAAAGTTTTTCTCACCTACAGAAATGCCACACAAATCGGCCTGCAATTGCATTATATAGTTATTTACAGTCATTCCTCCATCGACTAACAATTTTTGAAGAGGAATACCACAATCTTGATTCATAGCTTCCAGTATATCCCTCGTCTGAAAGCAAACTGCTTCAATTGCAGCTTTTACTATGTGATGTTTCGAGGTTTTCTCAGTTAAACCACATATGACGCTATAAATATAAATAAAATATAATAAAAATAAAATGTCAAAATTACTAAAAAAAAAATTAACGTTACTGGCTTGATATTTTTGATATCCAAGACTATTTTTTTAAATATGTTACTTCCTATTAGGCCGAATTCATTATTCAATATGTGTCAGTGAAATGTTTGAAGAAAATATAAAAATTAAAAACCGGATACATAAAAATAACCTTCGGGCATCCTTTCTCCAATACGGTGCATAAAGACCAGAAAATGCCGGTACAAAATATACATCCCCTGGACCATTACATTTCTCTGAAAGTTGTTTTGTTTCACTTTCATCTTGAAAAAGTTCTAAATTGTCTCGTAACCACTTCATTGCTGCTCCAGCAATGGCAACAGATCCTTCAAGAGCATAAACGGGTTGTGAATTTTTTCCTAACTTATATGCTACAGTAGTCAACAACCCATGATTCGATTGTACTATCTAAAAATTGAAAAAATGAGGAAAAAATTTCAATTTGATGTGTAATAATAATCGTAATAAAATAAAATCATAAAAATAAAAATCGTAAAACTTTTAACATTAAAAGTTCTTACCACTCACCAAAGAACCAGTGTTGTACAGCAAAAAACAACCTGTACCATAGGTGTTTTTTGCTTGACCTTGTTTGAAACACATTTGACCCACAAGTGCCGATTGTTGATCTCCCAAGCACTAGAAACAATAAACACATGATTAAATCTATTGAATACCAGAACATCACTGAAAGAAACAAGAATAATATTTTACACTCATATTTCCATCTGTATATTGAAAAATCTTTTTAAAACTATAACATTACATTCAGATTGAAGATCTAACGATCTTAATATGTATGCAGTTTGAATAAAGACAATTGAATTAATAATGAAACACCAATTTGGGTGTGTATATATAAATGTGAGAGCTTAATTTTTTCCACAAGTTGTTTTTAAACGTAAAAAGAATGAAATTTTCTTAAATATGTTAATTATAATGATTGCTTAAAGCAAATCTTACTCCAGATATAGGTACTCCAAGAAGTACTTCTTCCGTAAAATACCCATATATTTCTGAGGAACTATAAATCTTTGGTAATATTGACATTGGAACATCGAAAAAATCACAGAGTCTAGAATCCCATTTGAGTGTTGAAATATTCATTAACATAGTTCTGGATGCATTCGTAACATCGGTAACATGGTATCCTCCGTTGGGACCTCCCGTGAAATTCTAAAAGAAATCATGATTAACATTTTATGATTAAAAGTAATCTCAGTTACAGGTTCATATAATAATAATTTTCAAATTTTACTGAAGAAAATAATACTAACGAGAATAAAAATTGATTAAGCACACTTTATGAAGAAGAAAGTATTTAAAGTACATTCAAAATAAATATAAAGTTAATTAAGATTAAATATAAGATATAAAATTTCCTGATTTTTTAAATTAGATTTTTCCAAATGTCTTGGAATGATAAACATTTATATATTTAAGATATATTAAATATTTATAATTTTAATTACATATCTTACTTCATGTCACCATTAATGATGCTATTGAAGATGATAATTTTCATAATAATTTCCATCCATTGTCTAATTATTTCTCATTTTAATAGTATTTTAAATTTTACTAAACATTATTTTTATATTTTTATAAAATAGTTCACTTTCAATAGAAAATACTAATTTTAATGAATATAAACAGAAACTAATTTAAATTAAAACTATATTATATATAACTAAACTATTCTATTAAAAATTCATTTTTTTCTCTTGTAAACTAGCAAGCATTTCTGTGAAAAATAAAAATCATTGAATATTACATACCCAAATAAGCCAAGAATCAATTGTTCCAAAAAGGCACCGCACTTCTTTTATAGCCAGTCTTACTTCTTCTACATTATCAATAAGCCACTTGATTTTTAAAGCACTAAAATATGTACTAATTGGAAGTCCACACAATGGTTTTAAGTATTCAGAATTTTTATTTTTGACTTTTTTTAACACCTCATCAACTGTTGTTGATGTCCTTATATCAAGCCATACTAAAAAGAATTTCTCTTATGATAACTAATACTTTACAGCACTAGAAGAAATTCAATATTTAATAAAAAAAAACTAAAATTTAACACAATTATTGTACTGAAAAAAAAACCTACAAATTGCATTATAAAGTGGTTTCCCAGTCAATTTATCCCATAAAACAGTGGTCTCTCTCTGATTAGTAATTCCTATTGCAACCATATCTCTTGGATCAATATCTAACTTTCTAAGATTGTCTGTTGTCCTTTCAACACATTCTTTGACTGCATTCAAAATATCCATAGGATCTTGTTCCACCCAGCCTTCTTGTGGGCATATTTGTGGTATTTCAATTTGATGGAAAGTAAGTACCTCTGAAGTTTCAGCTGCAAAGGCCTGAAATTTAGAATTTATAATCAAGAAATTTAAACTTGAATAATTTTTGACTGAATTGAACACATCTATTTATCAATTTGGTTCTGTAACTATAAATTATATAAATCACAATTAATTTTGTTCATAAAATATAACAAATTGCTCATCTCTTTAAATGTTAACTGGAAAAACTGATTATCATACAATTCATGATTCTTAAAATGTCATATTATACATATTAATTTTCCATTCTTTTTGAAAATATTTAACAATATCGATTGATTGAATAAATTAAGTGTTGCAAAATAATTTAACGATCCAAAATTTAGAATCTACAAATGCTTTATATTTCTTATATTTAATGAATAAAAAAAAAATTTCAATTCAAGTATATTACATTAATTTGAAAAAGATAAAATTGGTTACAAAAACATGAAAGTTAATATTTCGGAAAATACCAATACGTAAGTTAGTTGGTTTGGAATCAAGTTTTTGAGCATATGACTTAAAAAAGTAAAAATAAGTTTTAAATAGTCAATATGAGTGTTTTATCATCTTCATCATTTCATAAACAATTAAAATTAAATGTGCAGATTTGAATTTAAATTTTGCGGTAAAAGTCGAATCTGATATTACGGTTAGAAAAACTCACCAAAAATCTAGCACTGCTTGTTCCTTCATCAATTGCACCTACAATCGGACCAAATTTGCCATATCTCTTTCGTCCGGACATTTCTACTTTTTTATAGAGCTTTTTAATTTATGACTTTGTCGGTTACAAATTTTCCATTTACTTATAACTTCATTAAGTACAGATTGAATTTCTTAAATTCAGTATTAAGTATCATGTTAAAAACATTGGCAAATGGTAAAGTTTACAAATTATCTGCCAAAACAAACGAATTATCATTACCAGCGGCTTATCTTCCGATTTTAAATTTTTTTCCTCAGTTAAACACTACCACTACCCAGATTACCAAGACTGAATTGAAGTCTACAATTTTTTTCCTAACGTTTGATTTGAGTAGTAGCTAAGAAATGTAACGTGAATATTCATTACTTAAAGTTTTTTATAAAGCAAATAATATTTCATTTTAAAAGAGAACAGAAATTATTATTGTGACTTAAAAGAAAATTGTCAAAACCTTACTTGAAAAACCAGGAATGAGAAAAATATTTGTAATTCGCTTTAGTTTAGCAAAACTATTCAAAATGGCGAATTTAGATTGAAAATGTTATTTCGTTCAGCCACAGGTAATTAAATTTTCTTTTCTCTGAGCAAAATTCCACTTTTGTCACGAATTAATTAATAAGTAAATGTTCAGGTTTTTGTTAAAAGACTTAAAACTTTTATTTAAAAAGATAATAAACATTAAGCCTTATAAATAACTTAAAATGGTATTATTACGAGATACAGTGAAATCGTTTTGTCAGTTCTCCCATTTTGTTTTCAAATTTGTATAAATTTGAAATTTTCATTATAGATCTAAAATCACTGCAAGTTTATTTTCATTCCTAAGTGCATGCTGAATTTCATGTTTTACAATTTTACTATAATATTCACAATTATAATTAGAATTCTTAACCTAAATATTTTTAAAAATGCTTACATGAAGGAATCAATAAAAATTTTTTAACGCATGAAAGAATATTTTCCCTTCAGTAACAATTTTTTTAACTAGGGACAATTTAAAAACTTATTACACTATTTAAATCAAGTACCTGAATGTTTATAAGTTCAATTATTATGCCTTCTTTGTTCCAACCCAATTGTAAATATCACTTTGTATAAATTTGGTTTTTTGATTTGAATAAAATGTAAAAATTTTATATTTGATATCTCAGCCTTGTTTTGATCAACTGAAAATGGGGAAAAGTCGAAAGGAGCCCAGTTCTGCAAAAAAGAAACCAAATACAACAGGCTCTTATAATCTTATACAAATAAAAGAGGGAGAAATTCTGACTGATATTGATAAGAAGCAATGGCGTATTGGGAAATCTATAGGATCAGGAGGTTTTGGAGAAATTTATTTGGTTTCTGATGATATCTACAAATCTGTTCCTCAAAATGCCATGTATGTTGTTAAAATTGAACCTCACAAAAGTGGGCCTTTATTTGTGGAAATGAATTTTTATATTAGAGTTGCTAAGCAAGAAATGAGTAAGTACAATTTTTCTACTAAACTTATAGATATAAAGTCATTTTATGATTTACATGAGAGTTTTTATGGTATTGGTTATTAGTGTGAATAATTAATCTTAATATTTTAATGTAACAATAAACTGCAAATAAGAATCTAGCAAATATTTAATAATAATGTTCTCTTATATTAATTTAATAACAATTACTTTTTCAGTTAATAAATGGATTAAGGAACATAATATAAAACATCTAGGAATGCCACATTATATAAGTTTTGGTTCACATTTTTATCAAGGTGAAAGATATAGGTTTCTCATCTTGAAGAGATTCAGTCAAGATCTTGGTAAATTATTTAATAAGTTCAAGCGGAAATTCCATATAAAGACTGTGCTTACTTTAGGAATTCAAATTGTAAGTGATTTTCTTATGTTAGATTTGCTATATATAAATTTATTAAACTTTTAAATAAAGGAGAAGTAATTTTTTTTTTTTTAATAATTATCTGAAAATTATCTCAAGCTTATTTTTATTTAACTGAAACAATATTTTATATTTTTAAATGAACCCTTTCATTGCAATTCTAATATAATTTTAAATTAGTGTCATATATCAATTTAACTATTGCTAAAACTATTAACTTGAGATTCCCAGTGCTTTAAAAAATTCATCTATATCTGGGAATACAATATCTTTCAATTTAATTAGACTTATTATTTTTTAAAATTAAATTTGTCTAATTTTTTAATCATCACTGGTTCTACTTTTAACTATTAATTTAAACTAAGAATATTTAAAGTAAAATTTTTAAAATTTTGAATTATTCCTTTTATGGTCAATTACTCAATTTTTGGGTAGTAATTGAAGTAAATAAAAGATGATTATTTAAGTTAAAAATAAGGGTATTAAAATTATATTGTAAACAAGTCCCAATGAATTATACATAAGATTTCATATGATTTTTTTAATAAATTGCTTATATTTTTTTTATTAGTTTATAACTTTACACTGTTATTATTAAATGTTTTTTATATTCTAGTTGGACGTTTTAGAATACATTCATAGTCATGGTTATATACATGCGGATATAAAAGCTTCAAATTTATTGTTAGGATATGATTCTAAAAATGAAGATAATGTCTATTTATTGGACTATGGCTTAGCTTGCAGATATATTGATTACTGGGGAACACACAAAGAATATAATCATGATCAAAGAAAGGCTCATGATGGTACTTTAGAGTACACATCTCGAGATGCTCATGTTGGAGGTAAAAATTTTAAAAAAATCAAAGTTAAACTAAACATTTTAGTGAAAATAAAATTAAAGAGTACAAAATCTGCTTAAAAAATATTTTCATTTTAAAATTATCCACTTAATAAATTAAAAAGCAGCTAAGTTATAAATGTCAAAGATGTCAAAAATAATATATAATGAATACATTGTTCTACTATATATATATATATAGTATGCTTAATAATTATTGTTTTCACATATATATTGTTTTAAAACCATATCAGTTTTAAACTATATATATATATCGTTTTTTTTCTCCTTATATATAAAATTTTCCACAATAAATGGAATTGCTGTATTCAGTAAAAAAAAATTTTTTTATAGCTCATTCTAGGCGCGGGGACCTAGAAGTATTGGCTTACAATATGATTCAGTGGCTTAGTGGTAAATTGCCATGGGAAAATGAAACATCAGATCCTGAAAAAGTGGCTATGGAAAAAAATAATTGTATGAATAATATACCGTTATTTCTTAAACAATGTTTCCGCGATGAAGTACCTGGTATGTTTACATTAATGCTAAATCATTGATAAAATCTAATTTTTAACAATTCAAAATAATTGTTTTGTAGTCTTTTCATTTTACTGATAAAATTTAATTTCTTTTTTTTTTAGGTGTTTTACTACACTTTTTACAATATGTTGCTAGTCTGAAGTTCGATACGAAACCAGACTATAATTATTGTAAAACTTTATTGAAACAAGGAATTCGTCAGGCTGGATATTCAGATGATGGAAAATTAAATTTTAATTCGACTCCACAGAAGTTAAAAACAAAAAAACGCTATCGAGATGCTAATATTGAAAATTTAGTTGAATTTAAACCTATTAAAATACCTAAAACGACTGTAAGACAACACTGTGTGTTAATTCAACAAAATTATAACAGAATAACAAGGCAGCAAACCGCTGCGCATACTCCTGCATTAAGATCGAGAGAATCCTTTGATTGGGTGAAGGTTTTACAATCAAATCCAGAAAAAATATTGAAATCTCAAAACATGAATCATGATCCGTAAGTTTAAATTTTACTTTATTTTTTTCTAATGTGCATAAAAATTTAAGCAATTATTCGATTCCTGTTTGTTTTCACGGATTAAATTTTGCTTTTGATGTTTGCAAAGGGTGAAGAAATTCTAAAGTTTAATGGAGATTTATGGGAAAAAGACGAAAATAATAGTATACCTATTGGTCTTTAAAAAATTTTGATATTAAGTGATTGTTTTTTAATATAACGAATTTTTTTACTTTTTATATTAAAAATTAATGAAGGAATTTTTAGAAATTATATAATTGTGTAATAAAGACTTTATAAAAATTTGTTAATAACGAATCAAAAGTACCGGATTTTCTGGTTTAAAAATTGCGTTTTTAACGTTGATATAATTACAAGCTTTTGCCGCACTAAATCCATAGTTTCTTGTTATTCCTCATAAAAGAAAAGCATTGAAAGTTACAACGTAAACGTATCTTATTTCGATTACATTAATTGTTTCATAAAGTGCCTAACATATTCTTTGATTTAATTCGAAAATTTTATTATTCCTGCAATTCTAATTTTTCAGATTAAAAAAAAAAAATCAAAAAAAAAAATGTGTGAAAAAAAATGTAAGTAGTAATAGTAATAGTACTGAAGAAAATTATAAAAAAGTTAAAGAAAACCCATTAGATAATCCTACACCTGCAATGTATGAAGTTTTGAAAATGAAAAATATGACCGTCGGAGCAAATATAGGAAAACGAAGTAGAAGTGATAGCAGTTGCAGTAGTCCAGTATTTTACGAGCAGAATTACCTCACGCCAGCTATGGAAGAAGTAATAAAACGACGAGAAGCCCTAAAACGTGCTGAGAATTCGAATGAATTCAGGCCAGTCGTTACAGCAACATCCGCGAGAGCTAATCGACTCAGATTTAGAAATGAGAGTAAGAAATTGAGGCTTGTCTCCCAAAAGCCTTTAGAAGTGGTCAAAGTTAAAAAAGCAAATCGTAAAATTTCTGCTCCAGAAACTGAAACACATGATATGAAAATTATGAAAGGAAGAAAAACTCGTAAATATTCACTGCCAGATCAGAGCAAATTTTTAACCGGAAAAAAAGTCAAATTATCTAATGAAGTAAAAACTCAAAGGACTTCTCAGAGAAACAAAAAACCAATTCAAAGATGTAGGAAACGTTTTCCCACTTTATCAAAATATGTATTGAGAAAAAAACTAACTTACAATAAAAGAAAGAAATCAAGGCGACGAGAAGTATCTCCTTCAGAAATAAATTTCGTTCCAAGGCTTAGATCAGGTTTTGATAATTCAGATGAAAATAAATTTTATAAATTATATTCTCGTTCATTAAAGAATCAAATTCGACATTATGCTGCTAAAGATGTTAGACCCAAAAATAAGCAAAATATCTAATCGGATTGAAATTAAGAACTCATTGAGACAGCGCTCTGGACTATGGAATTGTTAGATAATGTATGCATTGTTAGCCTTTATTCCTAACCTAAGAATTTATAAGCCAACATTAAATTGCTTACTATTACGTATGCTCAGATTGATCTTAAACATTATTTTTTTATACGTATATTTAAAAATAATGGCAAATTACATGAAACAAATATATTTTTTCTTTGTAGAGTAGAAACTTCCGAATGTTCCATATAAATTAAAAGTTAGTAATTTTCATTTTTTTAATTCTTTTTGTATTGAATTTTTAAAAAATTTCTGCGTAAGAACCACTAATAAAAGATTTTAACTAATTAAAGTTAAAATCTTTTTTTTCTTAAATATCCATTTTTTCTTTTACGTCTTTTTTGCTATAAAAAAGTATTTGCTATTGATTTATAAATGAATTATTTAATTTTCGGAATTTTGAATTTACCTAATGATTTTTGTAAATAGCAGTGAAATTTATTTACCGATCTATAACTCCATAATATTTAATAAAACATTTTTTTAATATTCTAAATTGTTTAAAATTTATTGCGACTACAAATCTGACTGCGCCGTTTGCAACAAATTGTTATAATTTATAAAGAGGAAACTAATTTATGTCACAGTTAAAATCTAAAAATTTACTTTTTTTTACTTTATTTGAAAATTTCGAATTTGTCTTTTAAAAAAAAGTACTGTTTAATTTTTTCAAATATCTATTTTTTATTTCTTCGAAGAAGAAAATGCTACCGAAAAGCTTATTGAATCTTATAGTGAATATTTAAATATGCTATATTTAAATGGTCAATATGCTTTGTATAATCATATTTCAAAAATGACTTGCGTGAATATTGCAAAGCACATTTTACAGAAGCAAATTGTCTGATGAATTATGGAGCCTTTGGATAAAATAAAAAAGAAAACTGAAGTTTAAGTGTTTTATAATAAAACAATAAGCGTTGTTTTATTAACATCATTATTATTTAAAGTCATACGAGAAGCATACGAAATATAGACGCACTTAAACTGGGAAATCTTGTCCAGAGTGTAATATTTACCAGATTTTACTCTTCTGGATTAATATTTTTTTCATATTGTTGACAAAGCTCTTTCAAACATCACACAATGTTCTAAGAATAAGTTAAAAACTGAGTTGCAAATGGATTGCATTTATTGCATTGATTGAAAAGATTAAGATTATTGCATTGATTAAGATTGCATTAAAAGAAAATTTTTTTGCTGGATTTATCGAAATATCACAAAAAAGGACAAATATAATTTTTTAATGATTGAAAATATAGTGAATAAAAAATTACAACGTTCCTTTTAATGAACATGAGAAGGCGACGAAGTCACAGTAGTAGTCACAATATTTATCACTTAAATTAACTTATATTTTATTATGATACCACCAACAATTATACTGTACCCAAATATAAATTGATATTTGAAAATATAAATTTTTTCTGAAATTTTTTTGCAATTTATCTCACATAAATATCATTTAATTTTACAATATTATTAAAAAGATTTGGGATCAAATTCGACCGTTTCAAGTGCATTTATGGAAAAATGAAAATTTTTTTTCTTGAAATAACTTTTAAAATTTTAAAATCTATTATTATTAAATTAAATTTATGACAATATATTTAATTTTTGATTTTTTCACTGTAAGAATTAAACTCATAATGTCTTTCATTTTCATTAAATTTTTGGTTAAAGATAGTTTACACAGGCATCCTAAAGCCATCGAATTAAAATATATTTTAAATTTCAAGTTTGATTAGAAATAGAACCACTTAGCATATTTTTACATTTACAAATGTAAGTTTCGGCTAAATAATATAAGAGAATATAATTTATGTATATGTTTAATGTCATTCTAGGGACGGACTTAGAACAAAAGAAATAAAAATATTTGCACAATAATATATTAGTCTTAGTTCGTAAAATTTAATTGCTATATTTATAATCTTGTGGTAATTTTAAAAGTAATTATTCAAAACTTACATTTTCCTTATATAAACAATAAATTTCATTGATTTAGTAACTGTAATCTTAAATTTCTTGAGTGAAATTCATCAACAATCGATAGCGAAAATTTTATTCAAGATAATCTTTTCGAAAAGATAAGTCTTGTAGTCTTTCTCGGTCAATTGATATGAAAACTACAGATTTGTTGGTAATTTACAAAATTAATGTAAAGAACTTTCAAGACTCTGTCTGAAGTATTTGTGCCTTTGCCTATTCTACACTTGTGCGTATTCTTAGATATATTGCATTTCGCATCTTACTGAATGCTGTGTCAAAGACTGACCATTTATATTTTTCTGAGTTACTATATCGGCTTATAATTCTGACGATTTTAAAAAATAAGAAATTACATGAAACGTAGGCGAATGTCATTTTCTGTTATTATTGATGAAATTTTTCGCCCTTACCTTGATCGGATGTTAAATTTTATAAGCCTGATTTTTCGTAATAATCTTATGAGGAGTTGGCATATGCCTGCCTCGTACCCTCCTAATCATAGTTAGAATTGATTTTTTTCTTCAACTGGGTCAATTCATTCAAATCAAAAGATAGTCTAATGTGCTTAGATGGTTTACTTGTCACTTGTTAGAGTTAGCATTTAATTCTCACGAATAAAATTTTATTATTAAAGCCTTAATTAGAAATTTTCTCCTCATTCGTCGTTTCTCATTAATTTCTCAGATTGCTTTTATACATTTAAGATTTATTGTCCATACATGTGTTCATTAAAATAACTCATTATTTTTAGAAATGGAAAGCAAAGATAGCCATGGAGTTAAATAATTACCAAAATTGTTAATGGTCATTATGTTAATTTTTACCAAGAAATTCCGTTAGAAAAAAGTTTATAAAAGTTGAAAATAAGGATATTAATTTAAAATTATTTGTTCACTAAACTGATCATATTAAAAATCGGTCTTTTTACGAATACTTTTTGTTCATGAATATGTATTAATATTTTATCATATTTGATTGACGATCAGTAATTTTTTCAAATAATCTGATATGTATCGCTTAATAATACTCTAAAAACTAAAACGTGTAAATTAATTTTACATCCGTAGCATTTCATAATATTCATTCAGTAAAGAAATTTCTGTTTAACATTATTTCATTTTATTCTAAAATATTTTCTTTAAATTCTATTGGTCTTAACATGGCTTCTTTAAACATCTAGGATTCAACCAATGTAAAATATAGGTATCATCTAATAACGAGGATTATATTCAGCTTTCTGATGTGTTTTTTTTTCACTATTACTGGCAAAAAAAATCAGAAAATCAAATTTATTTTTTTATTGATTAAAAAATAGGATTAAAATGATTTTTAACTTTGTCGCTTACATTCATAAAATATTTAAGGTCTTTATATATCTTATTTATCTCTTTCTTAATCGACTGTTGTAAATTGTTTGTGACTTTTTATATATTTTTTAAAAATTCAGTGTAAAGATATATGTTTTTTTATAATTATGACGTGGTATTATTACAAATTCACGTGAAAATTTTTATAATTCTGAATGCATTTAGGTAGCTAGTACTTTTTTGTAATTTTCTAATGTATATTGTTCTTTAAATGCATTAGTTTGCAATTTGAAGAATTTTTGACTTTTTATGTGTGTGAGATTTTTCTTAATAACTTGATTAAAAAATTATTTTTTACTGAGATACATTTTTCACTTTTTGAAAATTCATATTAATTAGATTGACATAGTTTGTTTAAATTCAATAAAATCAAGTTTAACGATGCTTAACTATTTTTAAGATAAATTTGTAAAAAATGAGTTGTTACAATATGAATAAATCCACTGCTAATAATCATGAATTTTATTTTTGATTATATTTTTATCATAAACTTTGGTTCTTGTTTTTAGACAAAATTTATGTCAAATATTTTTCTGTATCATTCATTAAGTTTAACTTTAATAAGCTAATTTAATTGTACATAAAGATTAACTGGAAATTTTTAATTTAGTATTAAAATAAAATCTTTTTGGTATTAATTATGCCTGTCAGTTATTCATAAAAAACAGTTTTTATTATTTATTTCTCCTATATTTTATTTAATATTTATGTTTACTTTTATTCATGTATTCATTTCATCATGCAGATTAATTATGATAAATTATACATGTCAAGAAACATTAGAGATTATATAAAATGATATTATGATCCCCGATTTCTTCGTCACATTGCTGAATCATTATTACATGTTCCTTTCTTCTATATCAGCAATAGCTTAATTTTTCTCTGAAGTAAAATTTTTAAAAAATGATTTCATTAAAACATGTAGTGGGAGCTCCTTCTACCATGTTTTTGAAATAATATATGATATGAGAATTTAGCATGAGATTATCATGCTACATTACATTCGTAGAATGTAAGCATGTAATGCTAAAATGCATTACGAGGTTAAACACGTATTTGGATCCAATTAATTTCTTTTTAAAGTGTATATCCAAAAACCAGCAGAAAACGTCGTCGTGTCAGGAGACTTTCCAAACGGTAAAAATGGCGTCAGACGAAAACATACAGACATGTAGTACATCTGAAAAATTAAAGAGCGATTCCGAATTCGAATGGGTTCCGTTATCTTTAACTGTTGTAGAATATCCACGAGGTAATTTTAACTTTTCTAATTTATGCAGGTCTTAGAATCAATTTGTGAATAAAAAAATTTCACTCATAACATTTATCTTCTGGAACTTAATTTTTTCGTTTGTTTTCTAGGCGATTGGTTTGGCCGATTTCTAGCCTTAACAAGTTTACTTCCCTTTAGCATTATTTCTGGTTTTATAGCTCTTATTTTATTTAGAAGAGATTTACACACGGTAATTATAAAGTGTTTATATTTAGAATACATAGGAATTTTTAAATAACATTTATAATCATAAAATTAATTCAGAGACTATTTCAAATTAAGCTGCTAAGGGTTCTAACATTCACTGTTACATTACTAATTCAGTTGAAAATTATTTTTTTAAATAATAACATATTAGAAATGCAAGATACTAGCAGAAATGATCATTAATATTTGATAATGAATTTTTTTGCCTTAAATTGCAAAAATAATTTTAAATTTAATTTCTAAACTTTCACTATTTCAGATTTCATTCTTCATTGGTACAATATTCAATGAATTTTTAAATTTAATATTAAAAAATATATTTTGTGAAGCCAGACCTGTGTTCAGAGATTCTTTGTACACTGAATATGGTATGCCATCATCTCATTCTCAATTTATGTGGTTTTTTACAACTTATATAGTTTATTTTATATTCATTAGGTAAGCATTCTATATATTTTAAAATAAATTTCAATATTCATTCACAATTTTATTTTTATAAAAATAAAAATGTATCTATTAAAAGTGTGAATCTTACAAATTTTATAATGTAAAATTATATGCAGTTCCAATGCAATTCATTAATTATGAAGTTGGTAATGACATGTATATCTATGTATATAATATCCCCAAAACTTTATAAAATCTTTATCCAGCTACATTTTGATTTAGTCAGTAATTTGAATCATCTTATTGTAATATTAAACAAGTGTTACTGAATGTTGTCCCATCCAGAATATTCTAGCTGCAATTATAAAAGATTCAGATTGAAAAATTTCATAAAAGCTGATCTAGATGTTCTGTATAGATGGTTTCTTTTAAACAAATAAGAGTGTTCAATTGTTAAGTTGTTAAAAGTGAAATAAATTACACTTTTGATAAATTATATTCCATATATTATTAATTGATTTATAAGAAAATTTTCATTGTTATTTTTTAACAGTAGATAAGTTAAATTGTGATGATAGAATATATTGAAATTTATATCATTGGAAAAAAATTGTTAAGTGTAATAGCATGATTATATTAAGAATGGTCCAGAACAATATTGGAAAAAGTTTTTTATTACTGAAATAGATTTGTTTGTAAAATTTGGAATTTACAGAAATATAATTATTAGTTTATGTCAATAAGCAAAACTTTTTTATTAAGTTATCATTTCAAAAATTAATAATATTTGTTTCAGGCTGCTAATTGTTTTGTCATTTAAAATTTGTGAATTAAGCTTATCTTAAAATAAATTTTTGGTATATGTTAGGTAACATATACTTATAATTTACTGTTGAAATTCTGTTCAGTTATTTCAACATTTAATTTATTGTATTTGATTGAAATTAATAAAAAAAAATCACCAACACAATAAATATATGTTTAAATAAAATGAGATATTTTTTAATTTTTATGAAATTAACTATATTAATAAAGTAATTTCATTTTTCAACATTATGTAAAAAAAATTCTATAATGGTAATTCTGTATCCATATATTTTTTATGTCATTTTTATTTTTCACATAATCACAAAGTTTTTCTAATTATCATAATATCATTTTGATTTGAGATCTAAAACATTTCTTTGTTAAAATTGGTATATAATCAATTTTTCAAAAATTTTACTGCAGTCACTACAAAACTTGTAAATCTTAACTTATATTTCTTTCATATATAATTGTTCTTGAAAAGCATTTTTATGTTTACTTTAAAAACTGCATTAAATTTAACATGGACTAAATAAGATAAATTTTTTTAAAATGAAAACACTTTTAAGTTAAAGACAGCATTCAGTTAGATTTTTGCTTTTTAAAATCTTTTTAAAATATGAAATAATTAAGAAACTGTAAATTCTATTGATATGATAAATTAAAAACTAAATTTTGAAAATATGAAAGGTTCATTAATTATCTTTTAAACTGAATTATTAAAATATAATACTATTAATTTGAAAAACTGCATAATTTTTTTAAAATTAGGTTGCAGCATATGAACAATAAAACAACACTAGAAACAATATGGAGAACTGCATTAACAATAGTATGCCTTTTAGCAGCCACGGTAGTAACTTATTCTAGGATATATTTACAATATCACACATGGAATCAAGTTCTAACTGGAATACTTGTAGGTTTTATTTTTGCATCCATATGGTTTGCCGCAACTTATGCCATATTTACGCCTCTCTATCCCACAATAGCATCCTGGTGAGATATTGTCAATTACTTTTTTATTACCTACTTCATTGATGAGCTTAAATATATAATTATATATGCGTTGTACAAAAGGGTAATTGAAAGTCAAACTGATTAACTTACATTTAAATTAGTGTATGATTTCATTTTCAGGAAAATATCAGAATTTTTATTACTACGAGATACCACATTAATTCCAAATGTGCTTTGGTTTGAATATACGAATAGCCGACAAGAAGCACGAGCACGTGCTAGGAAACTAGTTTCAATGAAATCTCAATGACATCAATTTTCAAATAGCGTCGACAACAATTGGTGGCATAGAAGATCCAGATAACTCAGTGAAAAAAATGGCCTATATTGCAGTGAAATTTTTCAATATTATTGACAATTCAATAAATGACTTCTCAAGACTTAGACATTTAATAAATAAGCAAAATTTTTTAAAATATGGAATTGTTTATTCATAGTTAAATTGGTGATAACGGATTTTTTTAAACATAGATTTTATAATGCATAATTTTATAAAAATCTTTAATTCATTTATGAAATTATGAAACTTAAATATAAGTTGAGTGATTACACTTCTAATTGTTAAATCGTATATAAAGACATAAAAGTCAGGAATATATTTATGAATGAATATTTATTTATTAATTTCCATCATTCTAATTATCATGAAAGTAATTTAATTTAACCTTAAACTTAATCATTATTTAATGAAACTGATTTTATAGCTTTTGGCGTACTAATAATCATTAAATCATATTTTTATATTAATTTTTTGGAAAAAAAATGTATAATACTATAAAACAATAAGGAAATACAAACAGCAAGATTGTCCAGACAGGGCAATTATAACAATTCTATAGCCTTTTGTAACACTGCACAAAAAAAGTATCATTCAATTTTTCTATTCAAGACTTTAAAGATTTTATATTATTTTATCATAACGTATTAAAATTTTGTGGTATAAATGTTATTATAAATTTTATCTCAAATCTGTATTTAATATAATTTGAAATTATTGGTGATTTTTATTGAAGGAACTGATCATTTGTTAAGAATTTAAATCCAAAAATTCCAATTTTCTAATGCATTTATTTATTTATCCGTGTAATATTTAACTTGAATCTGATTTTTATTTTATTATAACTATTTAAATTTTCTTTCTTTCTGATAAATTTATAACAATTAAATATCACTAAATTTACAGTTTTCAAAATATTGTCCGCGCATGATTGATGAAATTTATAATGAAACCGCCATTTGGCAAATAATTTTCACTATCTGAAGGTCTTGCAACGCCGAAATTATTTATTAATTAAGAATAAAATAATTAAAATCAAAAAAAATTATAAAAATTCAGAATCTAATTTTTTTAATTTTTAACTCTTGTTCAGTTTATTCCAATTAAATTTTTATATGATTAATGATTTATGTAAATTTTTTTATTTTGAATTTCTGTTATTAAAGATCACAATTAAAAAAAATTAATTTTTGCTCTTTGTTAAAAGTTTTATTTAATTGGTTCAATTAAGAATGTTCTATTAAATCAGTAACTATTACTGTAATCAGCTCATTATAAATATCAATATTTGTGATCATAAATGTTAAATTACATTTTTTTCTAATTTTGTAATCGTGACATTTTTATTTTAAATTTTACGAATGATTCACTCATATCAAATGTTATGAATTATTTACATGTGGAAGATGAAAAAGAGAAGTGTTATTAATTTGATTAAATAAAATGTAATTAATAAAATTAGATTATTTTAAATATTAAAACAAAATCAGAAGTTAATTTTGATAGGAAAATACAGAGTTAATGTAGCATGTAACTCTTTAGAGATTTTCGAAAATGAAATTATTGGAATTTCACTCCAAAAGTAGCTTTTTGTTAATTCAATTGTAAGAATAGTATTTTCGTATCTAAATTGCTTCTGCTGCTACATGTCGGTCCAAAACATATAATAACAACCATTAATATCTTCATAAAAATGACTAGCATATCGGTCTGCTCTCGGCCATTTTCAGATTTTCCATCTCTGTGATTAAATTTACTGGATGGATTTGTGCGGTTTCTTCCGGAGGAGTAACGTAAGGTATCGGTACCAACGACGATTGCCGTGTCGTTGGACGCTTATAGGCAGCCTTGTCTGTAACTTTGACAAAGACGATATTTCTCATAAGGCCTAGCACGGGGTTCTGCTCCGTACGTAAATACACTAAACGAAATGTTTTTGCTATTCGTGTACTCGTGTGCTCCGAATAACAGTGGCTTAGATAGTGGTCTATTACTGAATGTATTTCAAAACAACTTTTAAACTCGTAACACTTTAAATAACAATTGTTAACATATTTAATAAATCTAGTTTTTTAAATTTACTCTAATTAGTGGAAAAAGAGATTCTGAGAACTATGGTCAAAGATAATCAAATTTGAGATGGTTGAAGAAGAAAGGAAATTATCTATCATCCTGGAAAATATTCGGAGATTTAAAAGATATGAAGAATAAAAATCAAGAAACATTCAAATAGATGTAAAATGCTCAGAAATATCATGAATTGAGGGTTTTCATCATCGAAAAGGATATTCGTTACACAATATTAATTCATATGAAAATAATTATAATAATTATTAAAATTCGAAACTTGATAAATTTCAAAATGTACTGTTTTTCGAAACTTTTTAAAGTTTATTCTTTAAAGGAAAGATGCAACAGACTTTAATCCAAAAAAATCAGTTTTGTCTATTTCCACGTGTCTTCTTCCACGATATATCAGATGGTTAGCTTGGTAATATTTTGTTTTCTCGGTGATCATAAACTTAACATGAATAAAAATAAATAATTAGGTACTGTTAGCATATTCAGATCATGACATTTTAAGGTGTTTTATAAATATGAAAAACGTGCCGTTAAAATTTCAAATAAAGGCAGAATGCCCAGTTACAAAAGCTCGTGCATCAATAATGACATTGCCTCATGGAGTAGTAGAAACACCAATATTTATGCCTGTCGGAACTCAGGGTACAATAAAGGGTCTCTTGCCCGAGCAAGTCGAATCACTAGGGTGCCAAATTATTTTAGGGAATACCTATCATTTAGGAACTAGACCGGTAAGTAAAGTTTAGATTATTGCCAAATAGGACTTGTTTATTCTTTTTAGCACCCGGCATTTTTAGGCTATCATATGAATTTTTTTTAAAACACAGTCAACAGATGTAAATTGTTTCAATTTTATAATTAGGGACCAGAGATAATAAAAAAAGCAGGTGGTCTTCATAAATTTATGGGTTGGAATAGACCTATTCTAACGGATTCAGGAGGGTTTCAGATGGTATCACTTCTGAAGTTAGCAGAAATTAATGAAGAAGGTGTCAAATTTCAATCCCCATATGGAGGTAATAATTTTAAGGAAGAATAATATTTTTATTTAACTATGAAAAGAGTGCAAATCCTAACAATATAAAAATGTAAAAAGTTATATAAATTAGTTTTTTTATAATAAACAAAACCTGGAGCAAAGTACAAACTTTGATATTTATGAGTATATAAAATATTTGTCTTTTTGATTTTGATTTCAAAAAAAATTTTGTCAGAAATGTCTGTTATGTAATTAAGGCTATGTTTATTTATAAAATTTTTGTTTTATATTTGAATATTAGAAAAGGTTTTTTGCCTATAATATTTTCTACATCTCATTGCCATAATTTTTTCATTTACTATAGATCTTCCTAGCAAAAAAAAAAAAATAAAAATCAGGAAAACTCTTTTAGTTTTATATAAATTCTCTTAAAATAAATAAATGCATTTTAGCATATTTTATATACATAATTTTATTTATACTTATGTAAATAATGTTTGGCTAAGAATCACTAATTTTATTCTTATTGTTCACTACTTCTTCATATTATTCACTGTTTATATAAAAAAAATTATTTAAAATTCTGGTAAAATTATTTTAAAAGTTAAACTTGACATTTCAGTTTCAGACTGTATGCTTTCTCCAGAAAATTCAATTAAGATTCAAAATGATCTTGGTGCTGATATTGCAATGCAACTAGATGATGTTGTTAGTTCTACAATAACAGGACCTAGAGTTGAGGAAGCAATGCTTCGTACAAGTAGATGGCTTGATCGATGTTTAAATGCTCATTCTAGACATGAAGACCAAAATATTTTTCCAATTGTTCAAGGGGGACTTGATCCTGAATTAAGAAAGAAAAGTGCTGAATTACATAGCATGAAAAATGTTAATGGATTTGCAATTGGTGGACTTAGGTACAATTATAAATTTTAATTTAAGCTCATAAGAATCAATTGTGAATATTAATTCAAATATATAATTTATTTTTGAAAAATAATTTTAAAAATTTTTTTCAAATTTGCAACTTTTAATATTTACTAAATAATTATTATTAATATATAATAACTCATTAAATTAAATTATAAATAAATATTAAATAATTAACAACTTAATTAATATTAAAACCATATTACTTTTAATAGTTATCATACTTTATTAATTAAGTACATTTACATGCTTGAATGTAAAAAAAATTAAATTCTAATTCATGAAATTTAATTATTTCTAATTATTTCTTTTTCTATTTTTAAATAAGTTTAATTTATTTATATATTATATTTATCTAATTATCTATAATTAATTTATTTATTTTTTATTATTATTATTATTATTATTATTATTGTTGTTGTTGTTGTTGTTATTGTTGTTGTTGTTGTTGTTGTTGTTATTGTTATTATTATTATTATTATTATTATTATTGTTGTTGTTATTATTATTATTGTTGTTGTTGTTATTATTATTATTATTGTTGTTGTTGTTGTTGTTGTTGTTGTTGTTGTTGTTGTTGTTGTTGTTGTTGTTGTTGTT
>JAOWBB010000371.1:0-48650 GCA_028565995.1 Ricinus marginatus | reverse complement strand
ATAAATAACAATAATAATTAATAATAATATTCAGTTTATAACTGAATGTTATAAAGTTAGATCCATTCAAAACTATACTAAATATACAAATACATATATATATAATAATTTGGCTTTTACATTTATATTCATGAATTATTAATGTTAAACAAAATAAAACTTCAGAAAACAATAATGCTGATATTAATAACGTGTTAAAAAAATTAAATTTCCTTCAATTCAAAATATCAGGCTAGCAAAATGAAATAATTTATGTAATAATTTTTTCTGTTGTGATATTAATTCATTTATAGAACAATATTACAAATGTAAAAAAATAATATAAATACTTGTTATTTAAAATTTATTTTCTTAATTACCTTCTTCGGCTGGCAATTCTGGAAAAAAAATAATAAAATCGATTAATATCATGAAGGTAGTTAAAAGTACTAAAAATTATGTATATTTAAATTTATTATGAAGAAACATTGTAAGTTTTTAAAAAATTAGAATACCATTTATTTAGAAAGGTAAAGTTTTTTTCAAAAATTAATTTTCCCTTTTTCAACAAACAAAACTTCTAATAGCTTATTTTAATGCAAAAGCAAATTTTTTTAAAGCATAATTAACAAATATTTTTCTGCCAAGAGCTGCATAACAATTATTTCTTACCATATGGCAACTGAAAACCAGAAAGAAAAAAATGATAAATTATGGGAAATCGTTTGTAAAAGTAAAAATATTTCATTTCCCGCTTGAAGCGTGTCAGTATTATTAACCGACATAATAATTTATTTTTTCAACTCTAAAACGAAATGAGATCATCAAAATAAAATCTCAATTCATTAAATAGTACGTTATATATAAGAAATGAGATATGTAACAAAAGGAGTAAAAAAATATTTTTTACGCACTATATTTTAAATTATTTTCAAATTTATTAATTAATTATTTTAATAGAATAAATTAATTTTTTATAATTTTCCACTTAATTCAAATTGAGCTTCAATTAGTGCTTCCTGTCATAAACCATCGCAAAATGTAATTGTCACTTAAAAGCAAGGGATATTCATAATTTTTTTGTTAAATCTAGAATGATAAAATGTAATTGATTTAATGCACCAAATTTATGTGTGGTGGAATTTTATTCAACATTTTATGATAAATTTAACATAAAACATTAGATTATCGATATCCTGTTAAAATCTCAAGCATTTAAATTGGCAATAATATTCCAATGCATTTGCATTGAAAGAAAAGTCTTCATCCTATGAAATATTGTTAGAATATAATTAAAATAAGAATTGTTGTTATACAAATCAAAATGAATAAATTTGAAAATAGAGTAACTTTTTTTTTCTAACTGATGCGTATCATGTATTTTCGTATTTTTAACGTTAACGTCGATGAATTATGGGAAAGTAAAAATTCAAAAGATTTGAGGAGAATAATAAAAACATTTCACCGAATAAGCTATGAGCAAACTTAAAATTTTTAAATCGATAGATTTCAATGTAAAATCTTCAAATGATGTGAAATATAAAACTTGCTTGGCGGCGATCCAGAGATTCATTTTTATTCCCTTTTCATCTCAATATAATTTTATTTCCAACACGTCGAAGACTTATAAATGGGAAATCACAACAGGAAGACTTCTGGAGCAAAACACTGTAAAACATTTGTATGACGTATTACAGCCATTATGCTTCCATCTTTTCAAATAGTTTTTATATTGCATCAAATGTCATCATTAAAAGATAATCTCAGAATTGAAAGAAATTGGATAAACGTATTTATATACGAACATACACATATGTATAATTTTTAAATTATAATAAATCATATCACATTTAAGTAATGGCAATTGATATGGCAACGGAGGGTGATTATTCAATTTTTTCAATATTTGGCAAATCAAATATTATAGCAAAAAGTATCATGTGAACTGAATGATATCTCGAGTTATTGTAATTTTCAATTTTTTTGAAATTCTCTAAAAGAATGTTTTACTTTTTAAAACTGTCTAAAAAAATTTTTACATTCATTTTCCAGTTAATGTTCAGATACCAGTATACTTACATGGGATTAGTTTAAATTACGAAATAATATAGGATGAAAATATTTATGAATATGTAAATAAATGTTTAGTTTTTATCAAAAGATAAAGGTCTTTTACAAGAGAGGTATACAGACGAAGTAATTCCTTTACCACACATAAAATAAGTCAAATTTTTAATAAATATATCCAATGACATTGTCAAAATATAAGCAATTTTCTTAAATTTTTTTATTCATTTTAAATTTCGCAAAGAATAAAACAAAATAGTTACCCAGTTTATTATTTAATTTTAAGTTCAAGTTTTCAAGTTTCACGATAAAAAATTTACAGATTGCTCTGGATTCTGGTAGATTTTAAAAATTTATTTTAAACCTTTGAATATATATATACACATGCAAAACCTTTAATTGTGGAAACCAAACTAAAAAGGATATTTAGAAATCGGTAATTATATGAATATTATATACAGCAAAACTCAATAAAATGTAACATAAAATATTAGACAAAAAAAGTACTTAGCATAAATTTAAATGAAACGGAATCGCTTTTTTTCCTGATTTCTCAAAAAAAAATGGATTTTTTGTGTAAATTATATTAAAATGTTTGGGACGTAAAAATCTGAAAATCAAAAACGCTCAAAAAGTCTTAGTTTTATAAATTTGCAACTATTTCAGAATTTTGATTAAAAACGTTCAAGACGATAAAAAATTTGGATACATCGTCCATGAATATATATACATATATTTTTGCTTTATTTGCATTACATAAGATAATAAATGAATATAATATAGAATCAGAATAGAATAAATACGCAGAAAAAGATTATTTCGGCTGGATATAATTGAAAACAATTAAATTTAAAAAAGTATAGATTTTTAAGGGCCAATTTTTAAATAACCCGCTACTATTTATATAATAAGAAATTCACGGTAGTTTTACATTCGTCGGCTTACGTTCTTGTAGAAGTTTTACTTTAATTTATAAAAAAAAAGACACTTGTTGTTGTTTTTTCCCATACAGACTTATTTCATAAACATTTGTATGGCATAACACAATCTGATATGATAGTTTAATTTTATTTCAAGTATAAATATTTCATTTCTTTAATTATTTAAATTTTTTCTACTTATTTACTTTGGCGAAAATCTTAAAATTACTTACCATTCAGGCCATATTTTTCTTGATTCCTTTTCACCTGCTCTGGTGAAAGACCTCTCTCAACATCCGTACCAAAATGGGACAATACTTCTTCCGCACTTCTAGTGTGGGCGTCTTCCATTTTGGTTTTCTTGAGATATGCTCAAGTTAAATGTATCAACACCGGTTGTTCATCCACCGGCTGGCGTATCTTCGGCAACTTCTATTACAAACAAAATATAATAAAATTAAAAAAAGATTTATCAAACAACTTAATTCCAGAAAATCAATTAAAAACGATATGAAAAATGTAGTGCGATTGTACTTAAAATATCATAATTATAAATGAATATTTTTTGCAAGTATTTTAAACGGAAATTATTAAGCGAAGATAAAAACTAAAAACTTTTTTTAAGTTTTTAAACTAAAAAAACTTTTTTAAAAAAAATTTCCATTGGACACCATAAATTCGCAAGTTCCTAATTATCGCGTAACTCTATAAATATTCATAATGAATGAACAGGCAATTTTAGAATATTTTAGTGGTAAACAGTCAAATCTAAATAAATAATTTATCAAATAAAAAATGAAATAATGAACCACAATATTTTAAAAAATATTATGTTCTCATGATCATAAAAGGTATCAAAGAAATTTTTTAAGGTAAAACAGAATACTGATAAAAATAACTACTAAGTCAATAGAAGTCTTCAAACTTGTTAAATGACTTAATCTTCACCTCTGCCAAAATGAAAAAAAGCAAATCAACTTTTTGTTTTAACACATGCTTGAAAATTTACAGTCAGTGAAGATTATTATTATTATGCTTTTCAAACCAATTTTTTTGGGTTCTTTTATGAGCTACGAGTTTATGCTTCCTTTCAGTAATAATTCATTTTTTCTGTTAGGATGAACATTTTAAAAGAAAAGAGTAATTTAATTATAATTTAAGTATACTGAAAGAATTTAAAAGAGAATTTCTATTAACATGAATCAGAGCAAAATTCTGTCAAAGCAAATTTTTTATTAAATAAAAATTTATAAAGCTTAATGTTTAAAAAATATTTTTATTAACTGAGCACTAGAGATTTTAAAAATAAAAATTAATATTATTACAAACAGTATTTCTCAGATTAATAGTAAAACAGATTCTAAATTAGAGCATTCAAAAACTGATTACATATTTACAAATTTTTTTTATGTAATTTATAATAAAAATTATGAAAGTGATGTAAAGACTAGACTTTGACTTACAATACTTTTGGTAAAACAGATTAAAAATATTTAAGTGTTTTCTAAAAGTTAAAATATGCTATGGAACCAGTCAAAAGGAATTTTATAAAAATAATTATTATAAAAATTAGTCTCAAAATTCTTATCATATATACAAAGCACTTATTGAAATCATAATTTTACTATTTTTTTATATTCTTGAATAATGCCACAAATTGGCAAGAATAATTCTATAGTAAAATAATGAAAGAATGATGCATATCAATTATTTATAATGGATGTGAAATTATTGAAACTAAATGTTTATAAACTTTATTGATTTTGTTCATATGATTTTATTTATATAAAAAGCAAATAAATATTATCTGGATAAGACTAATTCATTGAATAATAAAGATTTAGTTGTAAACATAGAAATGCATTAAGAAGTTTTTTATATAATTGGAATTAAAATATAAATTAAATTTTCATCTGTTCACAATATCTGAAAATATGAAAAGAAATAATTATACTTCAAAAATTTGTAATAAGTTGAAAATATTTTATTTTAAATTTAAAAGGCATATAATAGATATTATATTTTAAAAATGGCTTTCAATACAATCATATTTTTAGTTAAATAATATTTATATCAGTTTTACCTTTGTCTTAAAAAAAAATAAATCAAAACATTAAAAATATATAAAGATCTTCATTTAATATCATAAAATAAGTAGAGAAATTAAATTAAAGAAAAAAAATCATGTTTTAAAAAACATATAACATGGAGAAAAGTTTTAGAATGAAATTTCATAAATCTAAATGGCCAAATTGTGACAAATTATAATAGAAGTATAAAATGTAATAGAATTTCAAAACAAATTTAACTATAATGAGTGTTTCATTATTAACACAGATATAGAAAATGTTTCATGAGGTCTTAAAGATCTCTATCACATTCAGCCTTGCTATGATAAATTACAAGGTCATATAAAAACAAATTTCTTCAAGTAATTTGTCCAAAAGGAAATTGGACGATACCCCCTAACAAGAAAAATATGATGTACCGTGGCAAAATAGAATAAGGACGAAATCACAATTTAATTTTTTAATTATGAAGTCAATGGCCTTTATAAATAGGCTTCCATACTAAAGGAACCCGTGGCAAATGTGATAACCGCTCCACATAACCTCAAAGTTTTCTGTATGATTGAATCTGATTATCATTTTAAATAAATGTATTTGCAAATAGCCGCAATAATATTTTTTATTTCGTACGACGCTAAAAATTACCAGTTAATGACTCACATTACAGAATCATGCATGAACACGATGAGAATTGCTATCTAATATCCTGCGAAAACACTGAAACTCTGTCACTAAATTTAAACAATTGAACCACACACTTTTCTTAACAAATCACTGAAGGCCATTTAAATATTATAAACAAAACGTCTGAAAATTATATGGTTTCGAATCAGCTGTCATTTTACGATCATTTTCATGATCTACCGTTTTATTTCTTTTCTTTTGTCCAGAACAGAAACACCGAACACAACGCCCCTCATGCTCTTTTCATTAACTACAGTGTATGAATATTTTTCCTTTTAATTTGCAAATACAATCAACATTTTCAAATTATAAATGTTAAAAATTTTAAAAATTATCTTCCTTACAGTTAGAAATCAAATGCAATTTATTTATGGTATGTGAATACTCATTGGTATTAACTCTTTTAACTCAATAACACTATTAACAGGTCCACGAGTTCGCAGGTGGAAGATTGTGATTGGTTGATTCTGTTGAACCGATATCTGAAAGCACTCGTCTCGCGCGCGCGCCTTTCCGGTTCAATTTTAAATAAAAAAAACCATTTTAAAATGTTAATATGGAAAAAAATTAAATAAAAAGAAAAAAATTTAACATTAAAAATTTAATTTTTAAAAAACTGAATTGTGAGAGGTTCAAAGAAAATAGACGTAAAAATAAATCTTAAAAAATTTAGAATTTATCGTAAAAGTTTGTAAGATTGGGATAAAAACTTACGTTCTAAGTCCGAAGCGTACGTTAGCCGACAGAGCAATGTAAAAATCAGGACAGACAATCCTTTATCCCGGGAAAGAGCAAACTTGCCAATTTTTATGCCAAGAACCCTAGTAGACAATTTTAGAACTTTGAAATGAATTTCTCAATAATTTTGGCATAGATCTAGTTAGTTAATCAATGCGCAAGTGCAAAAATACAGAGGTGGACAGAGGTAGGAAAAATTGTGGTATTAATTCTTCTAAACATTTTGCCAAATTTTAAGATTTTAGAAAATTATTTTATCTCGCTAAATTAAATGATATACGCATTATCCACGAGATCGAAGCACCTTGCAAACCCCAAATTTCCGTAATGCCTCGTAATTTATGCTTTTAAATAAAAAATGGACGGCAACTGCCGTTGCCGAAGGCAACGCGAAGGAAATTAAAATTACAATTTGGCAAGATCTTACCCGTTAAAAGTAATTTTGTGCTTGATTTGTTTTAAGTGAAAGAGAAACATTTTATTAAAATTGTAAGTTCAGTTTTTAGAAAGGATAATGAATTATACCAAAAACTAAAGCTTTAAATTTAGGCTTTCTCTCATTCGCTCTTAGAGCTTGTAAACATGCCTTCTAATCTAACCCAAATTTTATATCAATTAATCCACGAAATCACTGACACTTCACTTACCGAGTTATCACTTGTAAAATCCTAAATGTCACTTATAATTTTTCTGATCGCGGAAAATGAAGTAGAATGTGATCCCTGTCCAAAATTATACGACGAAAAATAAAATAAAAAACCTCAATACATTTAGGATAAATTTGAACGCCTGCGCTGCTGAGTGATGATACGGGGATGAATATTCATCCAAATTGCACTTTAAATATATGCTAGTAACACCGCCTAGGGGAGAAAATAAGAAGCTTTGTATCCCTGTCGTGGGTCCCCCCGGAGAGAAGCCAAATTTTTTTAGTTACCTCTTCCCGGCAAATAAATTCGTTCATTGTTAACCACCATACAGACTTTTTTTAGCTTTTCTTTTTTTATCTCAGATTTTAATAAAAACTTCTGAAAATTTAAAATTGGCCATTCTATTGAGGATACCTGGATGAGCAGAAATTAGGCATATTCTCCTTTGACTTTGTAAACGTCTTAAGATAAAGATTTAATATTTTGTTTTAAAATATATTTTTTTGTGTCAAAATACGATAATTTCCAAAACCACAATTTTATATTTGTTTAAATAACCAATGCAAATAATTTATGGTAGCCTTCCAAATTACAAGTTCAGTTCAAACATAAAAAAGTGAAAAGCTGGAAAATATCAGAAAATAGTATTTAATAGAAATTAAAATTATGGAAAAAAAACGGTATGGATTAAATCAGTATCATTTGTTTCGAAGATATTCGATTCAAAAAATTTAATGTATAAAGAAAAATTTGAAGCAAATTAGAGTGTTATAATTAATATACATGATAAAAATTAAATTCATTCAAAATATCATTTAATAATGCAGATGAATTTGCGAAAAACTATTTTAAAATTGAAGAATTTAATTTGTATATTTAACTTGTGATAAAATAAATACAACTTAAAAAAGTATATTCTTTGGTCAACATTAAAAATTATTCTTTCTTTGAAGAAATTAACTTTACTTTAATTTTTCTAAATTCTTTTGGCGGAAGAGAAAAAAAAATAAAATTCTTAAAAAAAAATTATTTTTTCTAGATTCTAAATGCTATAAACGACTTTTATTCAAGCGCTTGTGCAGTCTGGGAAGAAATAATCCTCTTCTTAATATGCTTCGTTGAAGAAATCTCTTAATTTTGCACCTTTTTCAGATAATATGAGAATATAATAATATTCATAGGTAAGACCTTTGATTAATTCTGGATTATCGAATCTCATATGTAATACAATACTTTTAAATTCATAAGCATGTGTAATGAACATTGCCAAACAAGTTTTATATATACTTATATAAAAATATAAATTTAATAATAAGTATATATCTATAGTTTATAACTAAATAAATTATGAAATATAAATTTTACATTTTTCAATATATTTTATATTACCCTAATTTTTATGTTTTACGGAGAGTAACACTTTAAGTCCAAATTATTTGAATATATCTTGAAAAGACAATGTAAAGGAGAAAAACAATGATTATGTCTCCAACAAAACTAATTTTAATGATTAAGTTTCATAGTGAGATTTTGTAGAATGATAAAGAGTTTTCAGTATAGAACATCAAAATGGAAGCGTCTGAAAGATAAAGCGGGAAAATTCGAATCAGATTTTTAAGTTTTTTGGCAACGTTCGTAATTCATTTTATTAAAAATTGAGATAAACCAAGAAAATAATATGTTCGGAAGTGCCTCGAAAGCATTTTTGATGATATAAATTTAATATACATAATTTAAATACATGTAATATGTATATAAAATATATAAATTTTAATAATATAATAAACATATAATGCATATATGTACTACATATAAATATGCTACGTATAAATCATATATATTATATATATATTTAAGATATATTTATTTATGCATTTATAGACTTAATAAAGAACTGCAATATAAATTATGATTTTCAAATTATTTTAACATATAGAAAGGCTAATAATTCACATTAGAAATATAACTTAAGCAAATAGGATCTAACATCATTTATAATAATATTTTTTTGTTTTAAACGATGTTCAAAGCATAGAATAGTATGCGAATATCTATAAAATACTGAAAAATGTTATTATAATTTCGATGTTAATATATAATATTGTATTAAAACAATTTTAATAAAACAACCAGACTTCAATAAATTGGAAATAAAGAAATTTGTTCATAACGAATAAAACATTTCTATCATTTTTCAGCACAATATAATTTTCAATGACCAAATTAATATTTTTGTAAAAAAAAAGTTTTAAGTTTTAGTTTAAACTATACTAATTTATAGAATACATATATATATAAATTATTATAAAATGATGGTTATAAATTTTCCCGAAATAAAATAAATACAATTTCAATTTTTATTAAATTTTTTTGGTTTATAATTGATATTTTAAAATTTTGATTTCTGAAAAATGTGTTAATAGTAAGAAAAGAATAAGTACAAGATAAATTTAGTAGATTGTGTTTTGGAGTATTGTTACTGGCACTACTGAAAATTTCTTTGATTCAGTGATACTAACCTACTTCTTATTGTTTTATTCTTAAATTCATATGTCAATTCTTTCCCCTATTAAACAAAAGTGTCTGAGTAATTAATTACCCTTATTGAACTCATAACGTTTAATAACAAAATAAAAGTATTCTTTTAATTGATATCTGTTTAATTAATATCGATTTAGCTTAAAATCTCATATTGTACAATTTCTTATTCTTCGCCTTAGCCTTTGCAAATCTGCCACTCCCGCTTGGAACAATTGGACTTCTATAGACGAAAATCATGCAAAAATCTTGCTAAAATATCAATAATAAGTTATTAACATTTTTTTATTTTCTTAAACTCTTATATAGAATTTACGTATATTTGTTCTTTCTTGTATTATACATACTTTCGGTTGATAAAATTACTTAAGATATGTACTGAACAATATGTGAGTGTAGATGTATATAAAATACATAATGGAAAAATTATATTCAGTTGTTAACACTTAAAATTTTCTGAAATAAAAAAATTTGTCATGAAATTGTTAATAATTTATAAATATAAAAATATTCTCCAAAAATTTGGAATTAAAAGAAATAGATTTATGTTCTGGAAAAGGCGCTAGTACTATTTTATTTCATTGGAAATAAGTTTGTAGTAAAGATTAGATCGATGTTGATATCAAAAGCGAGGTTATTTTTGTGGGCTTGTCGAAATTAAGAAAAAACAGGAAAAAGAGATTTTAGAAGCAACCAAGATTTGAAATTGTTGCCAATAAAATAAAAGAAGTAAAGAATTAAGATTTTTGACCGATAATCATTACGGTTTTCTTCTGAAGAAAAAATAAACCACATTTAACCTTGGTTGACTAGTATGTAGAACTAATATTATTTTGGTTCTTGATAAAATTAGAACAGAAAGACCGAATTTCAATAATGATTAAGGACATGAAAGACAGCTACTTTTTACAAAAAATTCGACAAAGAAACTCAATGACGAGTTACTTATAAAAATATTCAGTACAAGATGATACATTTCTTTTTTTTCTCTGACTTTTTTTCTTGAAATTTATTTTTATGCCACGATTTTTTGAGGTGATAAAAATAAACTAATTTTACTAAAAACTTCCGGATAAAAGAGTATAGCGGTCAATTATTATGAATCAGAGCCTACAAAAAAATTAATAAATTATTATAAAATTTGATAAGTATTGAGTTAAGTTTTTGGAATTTTCTTATGAAAATTATTCCCTTTATAGGGAAATATTACTGATGAAACTTAATAGATTTTAAAATGTAATGGCGATATTCTTTTTTAAAACGGATGTGTTTAATTTTATATTTTTGCATTTCGAGAAAATAACAGATCAAAGTTTTCCCACAGCATATTTTTGTAGCTTATTGTAAATGTCTAATTTTGTTTCACAAAAAAATTTGTGCCATCTTATTCGATTTGTTCAATGTCAAAATTAGTATGTAAAAATTTGAATTTTAAATTTTACATAATAAATTTTAATTTTAAAACGGTAAAAGAACTGCGGTTCAGACTTGTTGACACGAATTCCTAAATTATATTTTATATGCTGTATTTCACAGATTATTACTTTAGGATTATGATTTTTATCTATAACTTGTAAAAACTTATACATAAATTTTTTTACTATTAAAAATATCACCGCTTCTGCTCTGCTAAAGAAAATGAATTTTGAAGCATTTTGTTTTCTAGGTTTCATATTATAAGACATATTATGGAATATTGCTTATACTCTTAATAATCTATATGTTCATTCTTTAAATCGAAGTGTTAACTATTTCTGACATCTTTAGTAACATACTCTATTGGACGAATATAAAAATAACTAGTAGTTTTTTTACTAGTTACTATTTAGTAAGAAAAAGATAATGAATAAAGTGCAATAATTATTTAACTAGAAATAAAAATGAATAATCACTTAAAATGAACCATTTAAATTTATTTACAAACATGAAGAAAGAACTGTAATGTAATTAAGAGAATATATTTTTATATAAATGAATTTAATAATAGTTCAAATTTTAAAAAATATATTACTTGTTGATAATTATTTTTAAATAACTTATTACATGTTTGAATTTTCTTGGATAAAATTTTTAAAATAGAAAAATGGCCCACGATCTAAATTTTAGTTGGACTGATAAGGAGAAAATTTAGATTATTTTAGAAAATTGAAGTTTTTAAAAATTATTTTTAAAAATTTAAAGTAAAGGTATATAGACGTTGTGCACTAGTAAATCTTTCATCTTGGAGCTTCATTTTTATCTAATGATTTCCAGTCATATTTTCATTTATATTTGATCGAATGGATTTGAATAAATGTCTGCGCAATCAATATTAGAGCATTTCTGACATCTAAAGGAGATATAAATAAAATTATAATTTTCTAAAAGGCTTTTTACGGCTAATTAATTTGCTAGTTTATGGACTAAAAACTCGTTGCACGGCTTATAAGAAAAAAAAAGAAGTGGATCCGGATGTACGAAACTACACACAATTCAAGTTGAAAAAATAAATTGCCTGCAAGCTATTTATATGACTTTTATCTACGAAACTGTTCCTCGACAAATCTTCTATGCGAAGCTGTGTTCACGGTCCACCGCAAATCTGGCAAAAAAGAATTGGATTCACAAATGTTTCTCATTAAATCTAGGTGAAATCTCAGGAATAAGCCGCTTTTATTAAGGCTCGAAAAAATAATTCAAAAAGTTCCGTTTAAAATATAAAGCAAAACAACTGTTTCATCCACTAAATTAACAAAAGAGCGATAATTAAGATATATCGAAATCAGTTGGTCCGATTAATTTAATATAAATTTTTTGTTGAAAAATAGAATAGTAAATTATTTAACAAGGATTATAGTCTTCCCGCTTGACACCTATAATTGTCGTACGGAATATTAGCTAGCAAATTTTTGAAATGGAAGAGACCTTCAAATTTATAAAACTTTGCCAAGAATGTAAACACTTCGCCAAGAGAAATATCACGGTTATTAAATAAGATGGGTAAAAAGAAAGATGCAGAGTAAATCATAAAAAAATCAAAAACAAAATATTTCTTATACATTATATCAAGTTAATTTAACTGTATTTTTCATCCAAAATTTACCATGTCTAAAACGGGAAAAATAATTATAAATGAAAGAACTGATTAAAGAAATGATTTTACTAAATAATATAATACATTTAATTTCCATTAAAAATTGATAGAATCCAAATTTTTAATTTTTTGATGATGATTTATGACTATACTAAAAGAAAACAATGAGTTTATACACTCAAACAAAAGATCTCAATTTCAAATTATTCTATCATCTTCCTAAAATTTTAAAACAAATTTCCTTAATAATTTTAATGAAGATACATAATTGCCTATTGGAAAATTAAAAAATTAATTACAAATTTCAAGAATTAAGGTATTAAATTTAAACAGCCTTAGTGTACAAAATTAGCATAAAGCTTTAAAAATATAGAAACTAAATAACTATTAATTTAAAGATCAGCTTATAAATTTTAATTGATAATGATTATCAAAACTATCGATGTTACGGCTACTTTACAATTACTATGATTAACGAAAATTTATGATATAACCATTAGATTTACAAATCTTAAGAGGTTATCTCGAAAGATAAATATAGGGCATAAATCAAATAAATAAAGAAATCATAAAATATTTACTTTTTTAAGATTTTCACTAAATTTTTTTTATTTATCAAATTAAAATTATACTGAAATTATTAATCTATGAAAGTTAAAATCGAAAAACTCTATTTTATTTAATTTCAATCGAGATTCATATAGCAGCTCATATTCTTGGATATAATCGTACTATCTGGTGGAAGGATGATATTTGGCAAGAGAGGCCATATTGTGTCTGTTCCTATTCTTGTCTGAATTAAATAATTGAAAAAATAAAATCAAGAGATTGAAATAGAAGTTTTAGAAAGAATTCTCGCAGACTTATCTAGACTCGATCTACAGGCAGACTTATCTATAGACTGTTTTCATGAAGAAAAATTAAATCATTGTCATAACCAAGTCTTTGTGAAAAACTAAGAAATTTTATTCAAATTATATATTCATACGTTCGAATTTCTGAATATTTACTAATAAATTGGGTAAAACAAAGATTATCTATATTGCCGCATCTTATACCATAAAATAAAAACTATAGAAGAAGATAATATTATTTTATTTAATATTTTCTATATATGCAAGTTAAAAAAAATTTTTATCTATAAAAAAAGTGTTATGATCTGATAGGTGTAAGCAAATATTATAAAGTGAATTTTCTTGAATGATAATTAAAATATAATAATGAATGGAAATTGTGATCTACAGATCGTGAAAATACAGGATCGAAAAAAATGAAATTTTTGCAGCTTACAATTGTCCCTAAATATATTTTATTTTATATTTTTATTATGCTACAGGTTCACTTTAAATTGAATCTTTTAAATAAATGATAAAAGATAATAAAAAGCGTAGGGAATATCTTTTAGGGATTATGAAACGCAAATCAGAACTTTTCGCCGACAATTTTGGCAGATGATTTCGGCATTGTTCTGTGAAAGCAGAAATGTTTATAAAACTCTAAAGTATATTAAGCAGTACATCATTTAAAAGATATTCAGAGACAAATAATGTTGCAATGAGTGACGTTCGCCATATATTATTCTTTTGACGTCAATTCATTGCAGTCGTAATGACCTTTTCTTAATCTTTCTCGTTAAAATTGCTATTAAATCATTTATTTTAAGTTGGATAGGTTAAAAAACTTAAATAAAAGTTTCTCAGCGGAAAATCTACCATCGTGCAACTTAAGATAATAGGAAAATTATAATGTATATTATTTTAATCACGGGATGCAAACATTTCAAGAAGAACACTTAAGTACATATGTCTTTCTTACTCATTAAAAATCTAGAGAGGCTAGTATTAATATTATGCGGTAGTAAAATTCAAAAAGAACTATTAAAGAAATTTAGTCTATATTCTAATAGTTTTAAAGTTTCATCTGATTTATGAAAGAATTTGAGGTTGAACATAAATTGCGTCATAATTACAGTCTGATCCCAGAAAAAGTATACATTACAGAAAAGAAAGAGGCTTAAATTAATTTGTTTTCACATTTCAAAATTTTTGAAAATTTTCAATTATCAAAAAAAAAAAATCAATGGTTTTCTGTATTACGGTCAGCAAGAACTATCTTAACCAAACATATCGATTTAAATTCATTTGAATAAAAAAAAACTATGCCACTTTCGAGATAAAAGATCAAATGTTTATTAATTTTGCGTTACAACTAAATTTATATGATGCAGGTAACAATTTCAGAATAAATTCTTCCGTTCTTATAAAATAATGATAATTGATGACAACTATTAGAAATGAATAACGCTTGGTGGATCATTATAATTCTAAGCTAAAAAATGTTTATATTGATGAAAGTAGAATAGCTCATCTTTTCTCAAACAAAAAAATGAATAATATTGAAAAATAAAAAAGGGAAATTTTTTAATTCGCGAGCAAAGCCATCTTTTTATTCAAAATTAAAGTTTTTCAGTGGTTATATTTGTTCGTCAAAAACAATATTTTAAAGCGAAACCTTGATAAAGGCTACTAACTCTATTTTTAACATACTAAGGTCTGACAAGATCTTCCATCTATATTTTTTTTTTAAATTATAATTAATTTTATTACGCAAATGACACGAAGGAAAAGTCTCAATTTAAAAATAAATGGAAAAGGAACTAAATTGTACTTGAATTAAGGAGGTCAAAATTATTTCATATAAGATTACTTGATATATTTTATCATTACCCAAAGGATAATCTTACTTTTTATGTAAAATTAGTGAACTAAAAATTAAAATGAAAATTCATATTTATTTAACTGTCATGTATATAATCGTATACATAATGTTTGTTTGAAAATAAGCACATGCAAGTATATTTATGGGCAAGGGATTTTATGAAAAAAATGTTAAAATTCATATTTTTTTTGTCAAAATGTTTTTATGTGGAACATATGTGAATAATATGCTTACACCAAGCTTCTTCAATAAAAATCAAATGTTGAATACTTGTTTTTATATTATATTAACTTTTGTCATTATTAATTTTTATTATTGAAAAATTTTTATATTTTGGAATATTTTAATATTTTTTCATTCTTACAATTTACAAACAATAATACCTTTTATAAGTATATATATAACAGTAAAGATAGAAAAGTTTATAACAAATTCGGTGGTGACAGTGATATATGTTATTTTGCATACATGTGTGATTACTATGCATGAGCAATTTTAATAGTTTAACATCTAGTTGATAAAGAAAATGAAAAGTAATTATTTTCTTAATTTTATGGCAAAAAATTTCTTTTTGTGCAATGCATTTTTCAAAATAATTTTTTTAGTCTGAAAACTTTAAAGTAATAAATTAAAACTCAAAAATTGAAAAAGTAATAAAATCTCTAAATTATGTGATATATGATTGATTTTTTCCATGTGGGCAACTAAATGTTATAGAAGAATAATTAACTAAAGTTTATATTATAATTAATGACCAAATGTGAATTTTTATGTCTAAATAAATTTCTTAATTGTAACATTTAAAATAAATCTCTGAAATTTAAATCTTTGAGCATTTAAAATTCTTCAACATATGCAATAGAAGTAAAATTAATCAAGGGTATATGATTTTATATTTATTAGTATATATTATTCCATTACACTGATATTGTTTTAATGTTCTCAGATTATTAAATCCAAAATTTAAAGAATTTATTTCATATCAATTATGAGTTACACAGCTTTTGCATGCTTCAAATGATATTAATTTATTCCACAAAAATTAATAGGAACAATTTAAAACATTAATTTGAAGAAAAATAAAAGAATAGTTTTTATTCTTGGCATTGTTTTGAAATAAGAAAAACTTAGGAAACAGCAAAATAAATTGTCATCTATTTCCAACATCCAAGTTCCCCCAATTTTTGAAAATACAATTTTGTATATTGCAAAAACAAGTAAAATTTATGTTTTCAGTTTATTTATACTTTAATATAATCAAAGTCTGACACTTTAAAACATTACTTATATATATATCAAAAAAATATTACTTATATGTTATCAAAATTAATAAAAAATTTCTAAAGTATTTTCAAGATAAAAAATCCATTAATAAATTAAATATTTTGAAGTTTAACAGTATACCAATTTATTGAGATTCACTTACTGTAATTTCATAAAGCCTTAAATTTCATTTGTTCAAAAAAATTTTAAATTATGCACATGTTTCAAGAAAAAAAAATTAATTTTTCATTTTTGTTTAGTAAATTTAATTTTAAATCAAAATAAAAGAATTAATTTCCATACTGCAAGTTGTAATTTTCAATAAATTCAAAGCCAATTATTAAAATTAATAATTTTTTTAATAGATTCATTATCAGAAATTATATTAATTTTCCTTTATTAACTGAAGCAGATAAATTGACTAATTTATCAAAAAAATATATTTCCCAGAACTATATATTAAAATTATTTAGCAAATAAAATTGCAATTATAAAAAGTTACAATTGAGATATATTTATCAATAATATAAGCAATAATGTTTGTGCATTACCAATTGTGAAATAGTCATTTATTTTCTACTAAAATTTAAATTTGAAATCTAAAAATAATTCTCCATTTAAAAGAGTTTCACTAAAGTCATTAAATTTTAATAACAATTCTTTAACTATTACAAACTTCCAGATAATCTATAGTTCAAAATAAAAGCAGTATAATAAATTTATTTTTTCATAAAATTTACTCTTAAGTTAAAAATATAATTTTAAATTATATTAAGAAAGCTATTTCTTAAAGCTAATTTAAATTTAGTAGAATTTTAAAAATTGTTTGTTTTGATTTTTCTTAAATATTGATTGTTACTTTTTAAGACAGGAACAAACGAGTGATTTAGATGACATAAAATTATTATTGTAAACTTAAAAATTAACTACAACGAACTCTGATATCGAGTATTTCTAAAACCAATCTTGACATTTTCTTATTGAACCGTTTCCTAGATTTTAATTCATAAAGTATAAATAATTTTAAAATATCTTTTTATGAATAAAATGATTTTTAAATAAACTAAATACTTCATAATGATGCAATTGTACAATAAATGTTCAGATTTAGATATAGTAATTTAATTCTTGAAAAGCTATGCACCAGGAAGCTTACTAAACTGCATTGGCTTGGAGAAGAAATGACAATGCACTCATATAGAGATATCTATAAACAAACAAGGAAATTAAAAATCCGTTTCTTAATAGAAAAATATAATGTAATATAAAGTATAAAAAGTAACAATCATACCAATTAACGCTGTCGCAGATGACATTTTTTTTTATCAAGGTACTCACTGCCTTTTATTGCAAACGATTTCGTTGTGAATAATCAACAATAATTCTTTATATTAGATATTAAAAGAAGTATAATTTGTTAAAGATTTTTGACTTTTATTTTCCGCTGGACAATTAAATTTTTGTTAAAAAGTGATTGACTCCAAATTATTTAGTTCGTTAAAAGAAAATTTTTTACGATAGTTATAACCTGTAATATATCATAAACTGAAATTTATAGCAAAAATATTTGTAATAATTTGGAATTTTAAAAATTATCTGTTAACATTATTGCTTTTCAAAATTTATTAGTCATTACAAAAGTATGTGAATATTCCATATTTCATATAGATGTAAAATGTATTACTTAAAATTATAGAAAAATATAATGGTATGATATTCTTAATTTTATGAAATAAGCTTTAGAAGTAGAAATTTGAAATTTCAGCTTATTCAAAGATATCATTTTTTAAGATATGAAAATTTGTTCCAAAAAGAATCATTTTTTTAATATCAGATTGTCAAATTGAATTTTGTTGAACTCAAAAACTGGATGAATTTTCAGGAAAATATATTTGTTTCATATATTTAATTTTAAGTCCAAATAAATTGTAAATAGTAGCATTTATATTGCTATGAAACTAGAATTTATTATCTTAATTACCTTCATATCAGAGTATGAAAGTAATTATTAGCAATGTTCTGAAATATCAGCAACATTATACCGGCAATATCAAATTTAAACTGCCAGAAATTTAGAATTTTTGAGGCAAGTTAAAAATTTAAACTCATTTTTAAATAACATTCTTCATTAATCTCAATATAAAGCAATTCTTTATTGATCTTCATGTCCTACATTTTGATCACATAATATCACATAATAATAATAATAATAATAATAATAATAATAATAAAATGTAATAATATAATAGGATTCAATTTTAGGTATTTTTTTTTGAGAGAATTGTAAGAGAAAGAAACTGAAAAGTCCAAAAAATTGTATTATTATTATGTAAAGAAAAAAATTTATATATATATGCAAATGACATGGTTTCCTAAAACTCTATTGCTGTTTTAACAATTGTAGCTAGAATAAAATAAATATCAAATATTTACATTCACAATAATGATAAAAGACAAAATTAATATCAAGATTTAAAAATTAAGTACAATAACTTTCAAGAGTTTAATGTTGTTTTCCAACTTTTGAAAATGGTCGTACTTCATCGATAGGAAGACAAATTAGTTTAATAATAAGAATAATAATAATTAATAATAATAATAAAAACAATCTTTTAAGGTCAGTGTAGCGTTATGGGGGGTAAAAAGTCACCGCATCTCGGGAAATTCGGTGGCACAGGCGGCAGATCCGCATGAGTCCCCACATGTATTACGACGTTCATGCCGATTACGATGTGGAATAGGAAATGACAATGGAACAACCAATACCCTGAAAATCAAATACATTTGTTATTTATAGCTTTATGTGTAGAAAATTTGTTTTCTTTTCGCCCATCCTATTAATACCTGGATTATCGGCTCTAAATCTCAATACCACGTATCCATTATTAGGGACTGCAATCGTATCCTTTGAAGGAGGTAAATTGAACTCTCTGTGCAGTAAACCTTTTCGATCCAATTCCAGAGCATGCTTCAAATTTATTTTCTTAATATTTTTATCCGGTGACCTGCCGATACCGATCACGTTGAAGGCGTATCCATGCAAATGGAAGGGATGGCTCAAATTTGGTTGTTGGACTGAAACGTTTTTTCATTTCATTAAAAAAGTTCTTATTCTTTTATATTTTTTCAAAGATCATAATGTTTAAATTATGTTTCATTTTTCTTTTTTTCTACTATATTTTATATTTCTGAATTTTAAATGTTTTTTGTTCAACAGAAGTATTTTCAATACCACTGATATGTAGTTAGCTTATGAATTCATGAACTAGAAAATAATAATAGATAATTATAAAATATTTATATACAATCTTTATTAAGAAATTTTGATAAAATTTGTCAATCATTTTTTACACTTTGAAAATATATGAATAATTAAATTAATTAATGCGCTGCATTTTATACTGTTTTTTTTCATTTACATCGAATAAAATGTGGAAATTATACCTTCATCTACTAAAACAACTTCTACAATTGCATTTAGAGGAACATCGACTTTATGGGTGCACATGCAATTTTGACCACAATCAGGAGGCCTATTGTCTCCGTTGCAGAACTGTTCTGGAGGGATATCTTCAATCTGAGAAAGTGGAGGTGCAGGAGGAGATACGTATGAAATTTCATCAACCAAACTGATGACATGATCTCCAGTTGGGGCAACTGAAAAACAGAATACGAATTTCATTTGAAGAATGAATTCCTCTTATAATTTTTAAAACAATATATAATTTTAAGTTATAAAATGTTCTAACCTAAATATCTGTTGTAAGTTTGTGGTTGGAACAATTCTTCCGGTCTGTAAAATAAAAATCTGAACGGAAGAAAAATTTTGATATCGGGTCTTTCCTGTAAAATGCCTTCGTCCACTGATTTTGCATTTTTCAGTTGATTCACGCATATGGCATCTGTTCTGTCTCTGTTACATATAGCATCAAGGGGATTCAAAACCTACAAGCAATATAATAAAACTATTGTAATATTTCTATTAAATATATATATGAGATTATCTGATTATATATCGTATTGCAGATGAACTACTTATATTAGAACTTTAAATTCATATTTTAATGGTCCATATTTAAATATTATAGTTCTTATTGTTATGTCAATGAAAAATTATATTTATATTATTTTCAGACGTAATCGAGTAATACGTATGAATTCATTTACATTTTTCTGAAAAAATATGAATCGAAATATTAACGTTAAATTTATTCCAGTTAATTGAAATTTCATTTTCCTCTGATAAATTTTTTACCAAGTTCTGTCTGAAATGATTAATTACATTAAAAATTAATTAAAAAATAACATATATCATTTGTACAACGAGATATATTAACAATTTATGCATATGCAGTTTTATAAAAAATTATTATTAGTATTATTATTTATTTTTTTTCAAATAAAACTACTTACCACGCCTTGAGGGAGACCGACATCATAACTAGGCATTTTTGAAACCGGCTGATAAGGTCCTCTAACATATCGGAGCACAGCAAGTTGCTGAGATCTCTTTATACCGCACTCCCCAAGACCTCTAGCTTGGATCCAGTAAGCACCAACTGGTTGTTCGGCATTAATTACGAAGTCATACCGCTCACCTAAATCGTATTAGTCTATTTAATATTTCTTATGGAATGATTCACTTAATTTTGTGGCGCTTACAATACCAAACAAAAGCGTACCTGAAAAGGAAATAATGGTATTGACCACAACTGGATGCACTGGTTCACCATCGGTGGCAATTAAGATAAGAGGATGACTTTCAATAGTCACTTGAACTGGACATACGCTAGCCATAGAGTTGATCATCCTGAATCTGTACCTCCGACCTGGAGTGATGGTGAAAACTTCCAAGGGTGTATTCGTCATATAACCTGTATTCCGATCCTGTGAGTAACGAAAATATTCGTTCAGAAGGGTTTCAAAATGCATGAAAAAGTTTGATCACATCTATTCACCCTGAATTGTCCTTTTCCGTTAATAAGGAGGTTTTCCGGATCCTGTCCTTGGTTTACGGCTAGTCTACCGGGAAATCTTTCCATGGCGTCTTCGTGAAGCCAGTCGCTTATTAACATTACGTGAGTAGTCAGGTCATAATCATAAAGATGACTATTTGGGTCTTCTGAAGGAGCTTGCCTGACGACTATACTCCCATATAGACCATCCAGTTTATGCAGTCCTGTGGAGGATTGAAAGAATTCAATGTCTTTCTTATGGAAGGATTCAATTTTCCATTTTTTTTACATTTTTTTTTTATACCCGAGTGAGCGTGCCAGAAATGAGTTCCCGCATTGCCAGCCGTCCATTGATACCTAAAAGTGTTTCCCTCTTGGATTGGGCACTGGGTGACGTATGGAACTCCATCCGAATACTGCGTTCCTCTTTGCCATATTCCGTGCCAATGAATGGTCACTGCCTGGCCTTCCATCATGTTGTGCACATCGATAACGACTTTGTCACCCTCGCAAACTTGGATGCTTGGTCCGGGAATCATGCGATTTGCTGCTAGAATTCCTCTTTCGACTCCGTCGGCAAGCACGCACTGACACATGCTCCAAATGGTATTGGTTGCATTCGGAGTGCACACTTGACAAGCTCTAAAATTAAAAATTAATTGCTATTAAATAAAAAATTTAATATTTATTTGGGGGGGGGGGGGGTGAATATTAACCCGATTTATAGATTACGATTTACATTGTTTTGAATTCATTTATTGCTCTTAGATTTAGCTTTTACGAAAAGAGTAAATAATTTTCATTCTCAAAATTGCATATAATTTGTTTTCAAAAGCAGAAAATTTCCTAATTTTTTAAAAAATTATTTCAAATTAAAATTAGTTATTAGTTTATCATTTGCATAACACGAGCTCTTTTCGTATATTATTTATGATTGTGTAGCAGAATTAAATAATAAGAATTTGCAGTATGAGATGTTTTTACAGCTATGAAGATAATTTTTTTATTATTCTGGTGAATTGTTATTTGCCCTAGTAGAAAACAAGCAAAAATTATAGTAATGATTTAGGAATTTCACAGAGTACAAATTAAAAACCATTTAAAGGTGATGGCCTTTGAATACAATCTTTTTCAACATTAAAAGATAATTCTAAAGTAATTCGTTGAATTTTCATTTTATAATTGGTAAAAGAGAACCAAATGGAAATGTTAAGTAAATCGTTTATTTTTTTAACATTTTTTGATTCTATTCAATGTCATAATGTTACTTACCGAAAAGGTTTAGGAATTTTTTCAATTCATAAAGTTGCAAACAGTCTGATAATTCTCTATAGAAATCTTAAAATTAAATGAAAGTAGTTCAAGGTTCAAAATTTTACAAATCTTTTATCAAAATATTACAATTTAATTTAGTTTCACTTATAGATCAGGGAATTTTTAATTTTGATTTGATTAGGAACTTTAAATTACCTATGTTTTTAGAATTTCGGAAATTTAAAGAAAACAAGTGAGAATGTTTAAATTAATGTTTCATAGGAACTTCATTGTCGCCAATAAATTTTAAATTCACTTTTGGAATTTAGCTTAAATTCGACAAGAAAGGTTACTGAGATGTTAAGATTTTTTATTTTTAGCGCGGCGAAATATACAATCGTAAATTAACTTTTTTAATATACTGGAAAGTAAAAGTTGTTAATGACGGACATCCTTATGCAAAATATACTTACGCTCCCAGCACGTTGTACAGTTCCAATGTAAAATGGTAATAGCATATCCTGGGAGGTTCTCCTTCCCTGCAGGCTCTGGCACATTCATCGGGTGTTCTCAAACTTGGATTTTTCTTTAGCTCGGCATTCGCTTTGAGACCAAAATCAGCCAGAGAAAGTTGAGGAGCTACTCCTAGAAGTCCACCTGAAGTCAATGGGTGAGTCTGTACAAGACCATGGGAGGACGAGAAGTAGGTGGACGAATCCGGAGGAAAAGTTCTTCCTCCGATTTCCTGTCTCCACCAGGATGCTGAAGTGTCACTTGAACCAATCTCTGAAAATTTTAGAAAATAACTGAAATTTTGTATTTTTTCTTATGCAGTTTGTTTAGTAATTACTCATTTGAGCAAATTCTTCAAAATGGAATTATCTATTTTAATCATTTTATTAAGTCTAAATCGCAAGTTGTTTTTTATTTTGCAAAATTTTTTAAAGATTCTTTAATAATTTTGCCCAAAAAATCAGTAAGATTTTCATTATCACTCAATGATTTGAACTCTAAAAAATGTTAAAGATTGAAATAAATTTCATTCGTACTTCTTGACGATGATCTTTAAAATTTTATCATATTAATTTTTATTTTAATTATTGAACTATATAGAGAGATAAATAAATTATAAGTATGAAAGGCAACACTGACATTTTTTTAATATTCATGACCTATTAAATGATCGTAAATTTTTGCTAATCATACAACCCATAGTTAAAATTACTAGGTGTTTCCTACTTTTAATTTATGTCTCAACTCAAACAATTTTCTGTTTTCTTTAAATAAAAGTTTTAATGAATTTTCAGAAGACGGAGATTTAGAGAAAAAAAAATGTATGTAAATTATTTTCATACTTAATAGTATTGCAATGCATTTATATTGTCTCGTAGATTTTTAGGGTTTTACTAAGTGGAAAATTATTTAGTCGAATTTTTCGAATTTAATATAGTAATAACTATAAAATAAATTTCACATGAAATACATATATAAATGTAGCCTTTATTTTAAAAAGAAATTAGATTTATTTAAGTAAATTAAATTTTTAAATCATTTGAAATTTATTATTATTTATTGGTAAAGTTTTATGAATCAAATAAATGACAAGATTGCAATATTGTTCATTGAGTAGAGCTTTTTTATTTATAAAATTATCTTTACTTTTTAAAAGGTATTCATAAATTTAAAAAATAAAATGAATGTAAATCAATGAAATCATAAATTTTTTTTAATTTTAGAAAGCAAATCAATTTGCTTCAAAGCTATTCATTTTTAAATTAGAAAAATATCTAAAATGATAGAAAATCATAAAAGGTTGACATATGGTCTTTGCTGATATTGAATTATGTATTCTCTGTACAGTTCTTGCTACGAAGAAATTTAAAGGTAGACCATATAAGGAAGTACAAGAAGTCCAAGTTCTAATGCCTTAATTATTTCAGCAAACAAAACTTACTTTTCTTTTTAGGATTTGGTAGATTTGAAAATGTCAAGTAAAAATGAAAAACTGGATAAACTTGAATTGAATCGATCTGGGTTGTGCCAAGTAGATTGTACAATAAGTTTTGCAAAAAGACAAACTTTTGTAGCATATAAGATTTAATAAAATTATGCATTAAATTGCCTGCAATATTTATATCACAAAAGGTGGCACCACGGTATATAAGGAATTTTGAGATAATAAACTCCTGTTGAAAAATTTTAGCGAGATATTAGAAGTTTATAATAGAATATAATTTTCAAGGCTGTAATAATGATTTTATATAAGACTTAGAAGACATGTCAATTTTGTAAAGAAGGAAATTTAAAGCGATAGTAGAAGTATTAACACGTTGAAGGAGATGAAATTTGATTTAGTTGTTTAGTGAAGACGAGTTGTTTTAGTAATGGGTTAATGGAGGTTAAAAGTGATGTCAACAAAAAAGAGAAAGGCATTTATTGGAATAGTGAGAGTAATAAAAAAGAGCATTATTTTGAAACCATTTATTAAATTATTATGACAATTAAAATGGTTTTTCTTAGATTCAAAATGCTGCCGTATTTTCTCGTAATAAAATTCCGCTAAAACAAAATAGCTTTTCAAAATTTTTGACCCAATTCTATTACACTCTGTGACGGAAACGACCCTCTGATTTTCGAAATAATTTAAGCATGATGAATAGAATAAGGATATTTAATGATCAAAAATTTCTCACCGTAAAGCCATTACCAAAGATTTCTTCTTCTTTAATAGCAGATTTGAACCGAAAATGGGACAATAATATGCAACGTATGCTCGAATAAATATTTATATTGGGTTATTTAGGTGTTTGAAATAAATTTTGCTTAAAATATATTTATATATAATGAAAGAAAATAAAATTAAAAACCTCTTTCTCGATTTTTAATGCAATACAATGAAAAAAAAATTGCATATTTAAATGACAAAACTTAAATGCATTAAAGACAACCTACTCGAATATGAAAGTAATCATATTCAGCAACCTACTCTGTTAAGCATAAAGAAGCCATTTTTGTCGATTGATTGCATAAGATCTTGATACAATGTTATATAAATATTAATATTCACAAAACACAGTGTTAATTTAAATCTGCCATTTTCTAATTATACATTATAATCTTGTCTGCCCATTATATAGGAAGTGAAATTTTTAAAATAATTTTTAATATGATTCTTTTTGTTGTAATGCGACATCAAGAATTTCAGGTGAGGTTGAGGCTCAAGAAGGTCTAACTAATGTTTAACACTCTCCCAAGCTGCTTTGAAAGACCTCAAATATTTTTTTAATATTTTAATGTTATTAATGAAAATTTACGAAAAAGAATTAGTCTCAATTAATAAATCATTATTTATTAAATTTAAATAGCGTCATATTTGGTTTTTTATGATCACGATGGAAACTGAAAAACATATGAGTGGTCTAAGTCGGATTAGGAAACAGACTCAACTTATGATTTACACTCACCGTAAGTAGATCTTTGTAACTTACAGTCCTTTTTGTACAATTTACTTTTGCCTGCATTTCTTTAAAATCAAACAGCACATCTAAAAGGTAAAAGAAATAGTTGTAATATAAAAAATTATTTTTAAGATTGATGAAAAAATGAAATTTGTTACTCATTCTAATACCCCGGCATGGTATCACGAATAATTTCTTCATTCAACATTTATCTCGTCAATCTCCATCTGTTTCCTTCTGTAATTCAAAAAGATTGAGAACCAATATAATGTGACGTAAGTGACCGATTAACAAAATTCTTTAAAGGGTATGAAATTTTCACGATCGAGAAGATCAAAGTCCTTAAATGGTTCTAATACAAGCTGTAGCATATATTTATTTTTATCAATGACTGGTAAGACAAACCGGAATGGAATGCAACTGAATTTGTTTCATTCACATGGAAGTCCAAAACGCATTTGATTATTACAATAAAAATAGTAGAAAGTGCTAAGAGAAAACTCGATGTGGTTTACCTAGCAACGCTCAAGAGAAAAAGGGAACTGTTAATCGAGTTGTAGGGAAGCACCGTATAAAATCCCTTGAGACGTCTGGAGAGCATAGGAACCTAGATTTGTCTTAAGTAATGAAAAATGTTAATTTATTGCTTGCTCACTGAGATATAGATAAGAAATAGCATGACCATCAGAATTTCAGTTTGGACGATCTTTAACCCTTTTCATAAATACACATTTCGAACTTTTACAATATTTGAGTATCCATTTTAATATTTTTCTCAAAAAATTTTCTTTTATTTCTTTCATTTATTTTTTTTATTTTCTCCTGATTGTAAGTGCTGCACTTTAAATATTACTTTTTTCAAAGGTTTTATAATTAATTCATTTACTGCTTCATCTGTAAAAGCTCTTTTAAACCTAATCGAATGCAGCTTTTTGCTAAAAATTTACTTGTTTAAGAAAATTTTTAGAAATAATAACCATTAATAAAGAAAATTGTAGGAAAAACAAATTATCTAAAACACTATAGTAATGCAAACATAAGATGGATAACTTTTGTTTTGTCCGCATATTGAAAACTGAAATTTCTGAAAATCCATTCTACCATAAAATTTTGATACAAATTTATTCAGCCATTTTCTCGTCACTTGTTGAAACATGACAAATATAATAAAGTTATTTTTTAAGACTTTAAGAGTTCAAAGTTACGAAAATGTTTGAATGGAGTTCCGAATAACGGAATGTCGGTCTTTATAAATTTTAACCGGATTCCCAAGCAAATCACATTATTTATTGAATTAATTAATTTTTATGAGGGATGTGTATGAGAATGGTATATTTTTCAGCTTTATGTATGAGTAGATTGCTTTATTAACCTGAAAAACATGCTGTGACGCAATGTCTCACATTGCCTTTCCACAAGTACAGTTTTTTAAGCTCGAATTAGTGATAGTGCAGGAATAAAACTGGAAGCTTTAGATGCAATTAACGGCTATTTTGCTGACTTTTCGGCTTGAATACTTTGATCTTCTGCGAGTGGCAGAAAAATAATTGTAGAAAAATATTCATTTTGTTAAGGCTAAGAATAAAGAAATTAAATATAATATTTGTTAATAATTAAAACACATCTTATATTATACATTGTGCTTTATTTATTTGGAATAATATTTTTTAAATATTTAAATTTTATGTAAAATAAAAGCTTGTAACATCCTTCAAGGAAGTGGAACAGACTTTTTTACTTTGAAGAATCTGCACGCTAACTTTTATAGGTTTTAATTAAATTTTACATTTACCCTCACTCTTTTTACACAAAATGATACTATAAATTAAGTAATGATATGTTTATTTATAAAATTAAATTTTAAATATAAAACTTTTAAATGTATATTTTCCAGATAAATCAGCAAAAATTAATTCTACAACGGTGCTAATAGTAATGCTCTAACCTGAAATCTAATTTTCAGATTTTATACAACATACTACTTTATGAATGAAGATTAAGTTTACGAGGCAAGTTAGAAAAAATTAGAAATGATATTTTTAGTATTTCTTCGTCTTGCATTAGTTTCGATGGGCGTTCCAACCAACTTCAGATTGTTTAGCGAGGTAATTTAATTGTAAATGTGCATTTGTGCATTAAAAGTTGTCACAAAACATTCTGAAAACGAGGTCAGAATCTGCCTCCTTGCATTTTAACTGCATTCACTTTGACTTTTTCGCCTAAAACCTTAACGTTATCACTTGGTTGATTAATAAGCCAGCGGTTTCTGGAGAGTTCAATTTCACTAGCACATTTTCTTCAGGCTGAAATCCCGCCCATTATGTCATTCAACACTCGTGCAAAGTTATTTTTTTCGCATTTCAAACAGTTTTTCTGCCACATGTCAAATGGCACGAAATGAAAAATAATCTCGTAATGGAAAAAGAGATTATGGCTATTTGCAATGTAAATGTGACCAGAAAGCAAAGAATTGCAATTTAAAAATTAAAGGTTCTCTTACTCGATGCCACTTCACGCTAGCTTGAATCGGTGAATTTTTACATTTTATTTTTTCAGGCAAAGTTACAGTTCGATATTAATTACATGAATAATGCTACTTCGAAAATCCGACAATTTTGTAAAAGTGAAAATGGCTGCGCAGATACGTAATGAACGCCCCGAATTGCAAAACGACAATTTTTTAGCAGCTCTAATTAGAGAAACACCAAATAACCAAAGCCGACAAGCTCCACAGGAAATTCAAAATAAGGCGCGAAAATAAAAGAAAGTTTGAACTTCCGGGATATTTTTCAGATCGTTAGCGTCTCGTTAACGCTAACAAAAGTGCCACAAGGTTAAAATTCATAAGGGAAAGTCAAGGCAATCTGGTTTTCTTTTCGTATCGCGTGTCCCGGTATGCACCGGCTGCGCTTTTAATTGCATTGTCCACATGAAACTGGATCCGAGTCCACGTTTGTTGAGCCATTTGGACCTTGTTGCCCGGAGATTTGCCATCGCGAATAAAAATTTATTTTTATATAAAGCGGGAAACGTTTTCCTTCCACTAACATAACCAAAGCTTAATTCTTGTTCTACGTCACCCGGTGCGAAGCGGCTTTTTCATTCCGTGGGCACAATATGGATGCAGGATAACGTCGCACTGTGAAAATCACCGAGTCAGGTGGTATTTTGTCAGGACGCTTTGCACATGAAGTAATCAGGGGAGAATGATCGAAGGCAATTTTTCTGGTTCGGATTTCAAGGCTGTTCAAAAGCTGCAATTATGGAATTGTTGATTTATTCAGCTGACACGATAGTTGTGAGTTGTATTTTGTGACATTAATGGTGCCAAGAAAAATTTTAATAATACCAACTTTGGAAAATAAAATTCTAATTTCTATTAATTTTAATGGTTTGTGTGGGAGAACACGCATTTCGAAATAAATTTGAATTTCAAGTTTATTCAGATTTGATGATGGGCCTTCCTTAGTTCGATGTTTTTTCGGGGCAGAGTTTAATTTTCGGAGGAAAACAAACTATCAGGATATGAACTTGATATTGTATCAAGACGGAATTTAAACAATGAATTTTGTCCGTTTGATATTTGTCAGTCATTTAACTTGGAAGGCCACTCTTAAATATAAAAAGAGTTCTGTTTTAAACTTCACAGAATATTATTTTAGATGAACGACTTGTTTTTAGATTAGGTAAATTGCCAATACTACAACTTCTTCATCTAGCGATTTAGTCCGAATGTATTCTTCCTCATAGCGTAATGTGCTTTGTTTTCGACGAATAACCTGAAAATTTTTTTGATCTCAGATTAGACTCGATCAATCGGCTATTATCTGCAAACCCGTTGCACTGTTGAGGTTCTAAACATTTAAAATACTTTCTCGATGGTTTTAAACAAGTTTTTTTTTTACTATTCGCAATATTTAAATCAGCTTTAAAACACACAAATATAGGGAAATATATAACGAAATAAAGAAAAACTTAAAGTCTTTGTGGCAGAAAGGTGGGTCAATTTCCTGGCTCTCATTTTTATTATATGGCAATTTATCTTCTAAAAATGGAATATTCAAGTTCAAATAAGTCTCGATAATATTAGTCTTATTATGTATCAATAAAACATATTTTTTTAATTTGCTTCTTCTTACAATGATACCTACGCAAGTGGTTTTACTATAATTTTTTTTCTAATAAAACTCGATCAAATATTCATTATCGAGGTTACAGTTATTTCATTAGTGGCTAAACTTATTCAATAATTAAAAAAAATCTTATAGTCTTGCTTGAAGTAGAAAATTCTTGAATTGTTGGAAAATGAATATTAAATTAGATAAATAATCATACTTAAAAGCTCATCCTGAGACAAATCGCTTTACAGAAGTGTAAAATGATATGCTCAGAGGAACTAGTTTGGCTGTAAGCTATTAGAATAGGCTGATCATTTATTTAATAAATATCTAGCAGAATGAGCTCAATTAGAAAAAATTAACGTGTTGATTCCGAATTCGTGTAAGTTTCATTCATGATTATAAATTCAGATCAAAATAAGTTACTTAGACTGCACAGCAACTTTTTTAGACGTCAAATTCTGATATTTAATAAAAAAAATGTTCTCTATGAAGAAAGTTGCGTAATCATTTAATATTGGTACCAGATAGATTTTTTAAAGCTTTTATTATATCACAAGATCATATAATATTTTTTATGGCCTTAACTATGAACTGAGTTTTAATTAAAGTCCGGTTTTTCGATGTAAGACATAATATTTCGACGTTCTTCCTCTGTGGTTTTATTAACTTCTTGTTGTAACGGTAACGTTTTCACATGGGTACCTTAAGTTATGCATTAACCAATATCGAATCGTTTCTAATGTCTGGAATGCACAGCGTGAACATTTGAACACTGATGTTGATGTTGTGGTCTTCGGGAAAGTTCTTTGGATTTTGTCAAAAGACAATTCAATTACGTGATGTAATTTGAAATCTTTTTTTTATAGACCTGATTGCGTGACAACAAAAATACTATTATTTCAGCTTTGTAAGTACTTTCGTGTATTATGATTTAACAAATGGAAATTAACCTGTATTTGGAGGAATTCTTCCTGGCTTCCTTCAGTTTTTTTAGGCTTCCTCCAATGAATTTAGGAAATTGACCATCACGAATTTTTAATATTAATCATTACTGGTCGAGTCTCTTTTGATAATTCTAAAAATTGAAAGCTAAAAAAAAAGTTTTCTTTCTCTTTCTATATCCTCAATTTATATTCCGAATTTGCGTATTGTTTGTTTCACAAATTTTGTTTATGTTTTGGGGATTAATTTGTTTAAACATAATACAATCCTAAAATCAGTTTATGTAGATTTAATTCTTGGAGAAAAAGTTGATAAGCCCCTAATAACCATCATTTGTATTTTATGCTTCAAAATACAAATCTCAAAAAAAATTTCTCTAGAATTAGGCTATTGGAATGTAATATTAAAAGCCAATTTAAACGGATATAAGTTTAGTATTTATTATAATGTCATTTCCTTCTGATGTGATTCGTGTAAGAATTTTTAAATTACTGTGAAATAAAATATCTCAGGTTACATAATTTGTCAATGTTGGTTAATCATTTACCTAAAGAACAGTGAAAGATACTTAATCTTTTATTGTTTGGTTTGAATAATTGTGGGAACATCAGAAGGTTAAGGTATAATTTTTTACGAATATAAATGATCTAAGAATGACGTCGCCTAATTCCAACAAAATATATAACTCTTCAAGAGAATTTTACTAAAATTTTGATCTTTCGCTCCATGTTTGTTTATAGTCCCTATGGAGAATGAAAGTAAATTGAGAACAATGCTATTACAAGAGGAACATCAGAACCATAGTTGTGAATAAATTATCAAAGAGATAGAGATTGCCGGTTTTTAATTTAGTTTCAGATCAATTTCCACATCTTGTGAACAAATTAAACTTTGGCTTTCCGTGCCTGGAGTAAGGTCTGCAAAGTCAAAAGACATTTAATAAAAATTTCATAAACCATTGATTTTCTAATCTCTATGTTCCAGTAGCCAGACCTCCGACAGCGAATTCTCCTTCCGCACTTTTCCAGATACCGAAGTTAAATTCTTGTTTTCCACATCCAGCTTTTTTAAGGATAAAAGGTGAATGGCAAGTTTTTCCTGTGTTCTTAGCTTAAGGCGGAAATCGATTACCTAACGGAATACGAGACTTTTTATATCAATTTAGTGAAAGTCACTTGAGTCAAGAAAAATAAAAAAAAGAAACAACTTATTAAGAATCAAACAAGAATGGATAATTGAAACGAAACGTATTGGCAAAGAGGTTTCAAACTTGAGCTCTTTTATTTTAATGATAATATTATGCAAATAAATGAAATGTGCGAATTAAGAGAATTAAACTTTCTTATTAAAAGTAATTTCCAATATATCTAAAATCACGAAAATGAGCACGAAAAATTTAAAAAATTGAGAGAAAAAGTCATTAATAAAATGCAATTTTATCAACAACATCAATTAAAAAAATAATTTCATTCATATGTATCTGTACATTAATCTATGTTTTATAAACTTGTCTTGTTCTTATGCCTTTTAATTGAATGGAAAAGCATAAAAATAAAAAAGGTCATATGTATGAATTATTGATTTAATTTAGATGAAAACATACACTGATGAATTATTGATAATATATAATTATTCAACAAAATATTACTGGCAAAATACATCGAAATGCTTAAATGAGAATGATCATGAGTTCCATTAATTTGTATTTTAGTACAAAATTAAAAACATAATCTTAATAAAGATTCGGATTAAGTTAAAATTCATTTTCTAATCAATAAGTTTAGGAATTTTCATTGCTTAATGTAAACGTGACGGCAGTGTGAGATAGTGGTTAAATAGTTTTAATAGTTTTTAATTTTTAAATTGAAAATTTATTTTTTAAAATAAAAATTTAAGAAGGCTTCTTGAGAACGCTCAACGGTCTAAAGTTATATTAATTTTGAAGATTAATATAATTTTCTTATCGTTTCAATATAAACTGTGAAACTCAAATGTTCAGTCGTTAAAACTGTGTGACTAATATTATGTTGCAAGAAATGTGCAAAAAACAGCATGAAATTTGAAGAGAAAGGAAAGTTAAACTTAATAAAAGAAAATTAAATTTTCACTTTAAAATGGGGGAAATTTTGAAGTAACCCGTAGTGGATTATCCTTTGTTTTGCCTTTCATCTAATTAAGGCATATGAAAATAGATTAGCGTTATTTTATTTTTTTCTTTAAACTTTGTGAATGTATTATTATAAAAAACATTGACAGCAAATAAATAAATATTTCTTACATTATTTTTATTTAGTTCATATCGATGTTGGACTTTGGCACTAATGCAAATTCATGTTAATATTTAGCGAACTTACCTGAAAAAATAAGTTAATTATTAATTAAGAGATTATTTTTTAGAACTTGACAATTAATTTTAATAGAATTTCATACTTTAAATTTTAAAATTTTTTAAAATGTAAATGTTTGTTAATGAATTTTAAAGGTACTGTTTTAATAACATCATAATTTGATAAAAAAGCTTGTGAACAATAAAAGAAATCAAGTGTAAATCTCGCTTGAAGTAACAATAATAACAATAATAATAAAAAGAAGAACAAGAAGAAAATTAACAATAGTAAGCTTACGCTATTTGAGGTAATTATTTAACGAGAATTTTGAATTGTATTAATTGGTATTGGCTATTGAATGATATTTTTTTAAAAAATATCACTAGAATTTAAAGGCATAAAAAAAGAATTATCCAGTTATTGGGAAAATCAGTTGTGAAAATTATACTATTATTTTAATAATATTTATACTTCAAGGCATTAACCAATTAATAATGGTTAAATCTTAAAATCTTTGCGCTTTCAATATTTTTTGAAATTTACATTTTTAAATAAATTTCACTCGAATTTTTTTGATAGCATAAAAAAATTTTTTAATGTATTAATATGAAACCATACAGAGTAGATAATTATTGATATTTGGTTTATTTTTTAAAAATGATCTTAATGAAAGCATAGATTCGATATCAACATCATTAAATAAAATGAACTGAAAAAAAATACAGAACTGAATGTCTGATATAAATTAATTGAACTTTTCAAAACTTATTTATTAAGGTTTTCTTTCAGGTAAACAGTTTAATAAACCAATCAACTCAGAAAAAAAAATATTGACAAAAGTTGCTTCGTAAGTAAAGACAGGTTTGAAATTGACAAGAAATGTAATTAAAAATGATTTTATGAAAAGCACAAGGAATTTACATATCTTCAGATCCGCATGATGTGCGAAGTGATTTCTTCATTAAATTCAACTATGATTATTTAATATTTGATACTTTAAACAAGAATGCTCCAAATCTCAATCTCGAATTTGTAAAGAAAATAAGGACAATAAGCTTTGGTAAAATACTATCAGGTTTGAAAAAACTACAATTTAACGTTCAAATTTAACCGCAGCAAAATTAGCGATTTTTCTCGATTTACGAACTTAGCTTCTCTAAATTTAATTTATGGTTATATAGTCTTTTAGAGACAAATAAAACGAAAAGTTTACTTGTCGTTTACTCTTTATGGAAATTGCAGACACCGTTCTTTTTAAGCGTAATTCATGTCGGTGCAATCCTATTGACCTAGATACTGATTGCGTAGTTGGTTAGTAGTTGTAGTTGTAATTCGTGGGGTAAAAATAAATAAAAAGCTGCTTATTTACTATTATGATACACTTTGCAATTATTTGACTGAATAGTAGAATTTACATCGGTAATACATATTTTCGATTAAAATGGTTTATGTGAAATTAACATGCAATATTATTTTCCCGCATTTGGAAGTGTATTAATAATAAAGCCTTAAAGTTTCATAGGAAGCATTGTAATGAAAATTTCGACAAGGATTTATCCAGAGTGATGACAAGGTAGAAGCGTACACAAAATTATAATCAAAATTATCTAAATTATCATAAACTAAGTGAATTGTCGCGGGCTATATATTATAAATCGCTCATATGTAACATAGAAATTTTAATTGCAAATACGTCAAAAACGCAAATTCATTATATATGTTAATATGTTATTTATATAAATTCTTCTTGCAATAAATAGGTACCTAAAGTCGTAATAAAATCATACCCGTCATATATGTAATTTACGCATAAAAATAAGTTTTGGATTTTCATAATTTATGCTTAATATAATATACCTAAATTATGTGTAATGTGCTAAATGCTTAGGCTTTGATATAAATTATAGTTGGAGTTTTTGCAGTTAAGTTTTTGAAATTTTTACATAGTTTTTTTAATTTTCTTAAAAGTATACAATAATATTATCACTCGAGTGAACGGAACTTTTAGAATAGTTTTCTCAGTCAAATTGAATAGGAATTATGATTTCATACGATAAAAACATCAATACATATTTATGCATCACAATATCAGCTTAAGATAAAGATCAAGTATGTATAAAGTAGGTTGAATTACTTCATGTATATGATAAGATTGACAAAAAAATATAAAACTGACCATATAAATCAAGACAAGGGACAACTGCGCCTTATAATCGGTATAATTAAGCGTAGTTTGGGCGTTATAAGCTAATAATTATACAGATATCGTAATTTGCTTAGATGGAAGTTATTTCCCAGTTCTAGGGAAATCTTCATTCTTCAAGCCATTGTGAAAAAGGAAAATGAAAATGCAAAAAAATAGATTTGCTTTTCAAATAAAATGGGGTAAGCCACTACACAATCTAACTTAACTTTTTTCGCAATAAGTTTAAAACTAATAAGCTACAGTAATTGTTTCAAATTTTAAACTTTATTAATAGATCGCCAAGTTTGTAGTGTTAACAAATTAATGATTTTGAGTTGTGTTAAAATTTAATGAAAGGGTTTTTTTAATATAAACTTTTTTTATATCAGGTATGAACAGGTTAGGTTAGTCGGAATTTAGATATTATTTTGAAATTTTGTTTATATGAAGAGTTAATAGGAATTGTAGGCAATAAAATAGAATAACAGATTACAGAAATTACAAAATTACGTATTTTAATCTCTTGATAAAATATTGCGAAAAATTCTCAAATATAATCACACCTTGAACTGATAAAATTGCAGGTGCACTAAACAAACAAAAAAAGAAAAAAAGTAAAAATTAGATAAAGGCCGAAAGTAATCTTTTTCATTTAATACATGCTTTGAGAAAAGTACTAGAAAAAAGTAATTCTTTATGTTTTGTGTTGGGTAATGAAAAAAAAAAATACATAACGTGAACTTTTCAAACGCAGTTATACAAAAAGAAAATAATTACATTATATTAGTATTTACAAAAGACACTTACAGTTTTAAAAAAATTTTATTACTCGTAAGGCAAAATGTCTATTACCTCTGTTACTTTAAGATTTCATGACTGATCTGTCATGCCTTCGAAAATTCTTAAGACTTTACTATTGCACATGGTGAATGCTGAAGTTTGAACTTCATTGTCTGCACTAATTTGGAAATACACCATAAATAGCATCAAGTCACGAAATCTTGAAGTTCCAAGTAATTTACGATACAGGCTAAATTCCCTTATTTATTCCGGGCAATAAATCGGGAGAAAAAGACTTTGGCTTAAGTTGTCAGCTTGGATTGCCAATAAATTTTTGCCAAAAAAATAAATCGAATAATCTTATTGTAGCTGCAAAAAGATTAATCGATTTTTATGTTTATTTAAAAAAAAATTATATTGTAGAAAATTATAACTTTAATTGGGACTGAATTTCAAAAGAACATTGTAAGGAAAGTATTAGTGTAATTACAAATTTACAAAACTGGTATATATTACCTGAGAATCACTGGCAGTTAACATGGATTAATGAGAAATTTTAAATGTTGATTTAATATTTATTTAAATTAAATTTTAAGTATATATTAATGATTGTTTTCAAATGTTAAACTTAATTTTCTTCAAATACATTTAGCAAACTACTTATAATTGGAGTAATTTTGTGGTTATTGCTCTGTTATTAATAAATTCGAAAGAACACAAATATGCCAGATAATATTTTCTCTTGACTGTAATAATTCATCACAAAACACTAATTTACGACTTCTTAAAAAGTTTTTACTCATAGGAATGAATTCAAAATAACGTTAATAAAATTTTCTTGTAAAATTTTCGATTGTGAATTGCATTCTTTATGTGGAATTATCAAAAGAAAATGTATTAAGTAAAGCGATAAACTTGGTATTTTTATTACATGATATTTTGGAAGTATCGCTACTATGACGTTTGAAAACAATTATAGAAATATACTTAGAGTTCAATTTTAAATGAACTATAGATCAACAATTAAAAGTGCTTATTAATACGTGACAATGGTGAATGATTCTTTCAAGGAATTGTAGCCTAGTTTTGTAAATTTGCAAACCTGTATACTTATTGTGAAGTGCACAAGATCTGGATTAAAAAGGTTTCAAAAAGGGGATTTCGTTTGATACACGGAAATACATGGAGTGAAGAGGATTCCAGGCCTCTGCCCTGTAATTAACATAAACGAGAATTCTCGGATCCTCTATTATGACTCCGCCATTGATTATACGCATTTGATAAGATGCTAAAAATCGTGTTATAAGGGAGTAAATTACAGATAATTTTTCCTTAAGAAACAAAAATAAATTATCCATCGATTACAAGCGGTTACTGAGCGAAAAACCATTAGCACTATTTGGATTATTATCATAATATTTAAAGAATTAATTTTGGGTAATTCGTTGAAAGAAGCGAAACCTACGAAAAATTATCTGACATTGCTTCGTTTAAATATCTATTTTAATGAGAATTAATGTCTATCATCGATCTCATTTCTTTTCCATTGTGTCAAATGAATAAATTATAATTAAAGCTATTAATATTATTTTATTATAATAATATTATTTTACTTCTGTATTTATTAATTTCTTCTCTTACGGTGAATACTTTATTAATCAGCTTTATAATTCAATTTTCGTTAATAATATTGGTTTCAAATTTGCAATTAGACCAAAATTTTTCATAATCTGGATGTATTTTTTTCTTTTTTTCGCTATGATAGTAGTTATTAGTTACCCGTTTCATCTATTTCTTCCTGAAATATTTACAAAAACGAAAACCTTTAGTTTTCTTTAGCGCTTTCTCAGGTATTATTTCCATTCGTAAACATGATATACTTTTCTGGGCGATGGCTGATAAAACTTATTGACAGATTTATTAGTATTAGGCAGCAAAATTCACAGTTCAGTTGGACCAGGGAAATTCAGTTTTGCCCTTCGTGTCATAATTTCAGGATTATGGAATATTCTCGTGCCAAGTATTACAGGTTTAGAGCACTGACAACTGGCTTTTTTTTAAATTTCCTTTTTATTTATGACTATGAACTTTTTACATATATTTTTCATATGAAGTTTTTCATTATTCTTTTTCCTCAATGCAGGATGCAGTAAATTTAATTATATTTAGAAGGAAAATTTTACTTTCGAAATTTATTTTAATGAATACGTGCTACTTTGCTTACTACTTAAGGTTATTTTCAAGTGAAAAATTATGCAAGAAATGCATTTTAACATTCTAGCTTGTTGTCACAAATAAAAATTATTCCATATCGTACAATAAGGCAAATTCATCTGTTATATTGGATTGCAGAAAGGTTAATTTTATACAATTCATGCTAAAAGGCAGATGTTTCGATGGCAATCATGTCTATCGCATTTAAAAAGTGTTTAACAGCTGCAAAGAAAGGTTTCAATTGAAAACGCCATTAAAAGCAAAATTGTTATGCCAAAATGCAAGTTTCGGTAAATTTAATAAATGAAAATAAATGTGGTACATGTAAATTATGGGTTTCACGGTAATCGATTTTATTTATTTCAGTGACAAAAATTTTTTTAGAAAATCGCGTAATTGCATCAGATATAATTTGTTACATAAAATTTCAAATTCAAAAAATTTTTTTTCCAAAACTGAAATAGAAATGACTCTCTTTGGCCGTTATATAATTTACGTATGCCAAAATATCAGGTGTTTTTGCGACTGAGGGATGCCTGAGATCAATAGATCAAACGGTTAGCCAAGATTAGAGTAATTTTTAAATAACCTGGATACTTGTTAGCAAACCACACTTAACATCGAAAAGCCCAATTTGAAATCAGACAATTATTATACAATGTTTGAAGGTAATGGCAAAAGACATTGAGATCTATGACAGGATAATTGGTGGAAAAAAATTGCCACAGTTATTTTAATATTTTCTGGTTAAATTTCAATTTTCCTTTAAAAAAATGTAAATGAATTGCAGAAAAAGTGGAAAAAAAGATGAAAATATTGTTCGTGGAATCTCCAATCGTCATGTAATTGTTTGAGTGGATTCCCTTGGCAAAATGAAGAAACTGTGGTTTCTGAGTTCTAAAGGTTTTACTTTTTTAAAGTTTTTATTATTTCAGAAAGGTTTTCAACTTTCTTCGGGATGTTCATCAGAGCCAAATACTGTTCTTCTCTGGAAGCCTTTTTTGTGTATTAAAAGAGAAGCTTAATTAAATCATATTATGTTTCCTATTAAAAATTAAGTGTAAAAATTTTACCGGTTGTTAAAAAGAGAAAAACCATAATCGTGAAAATATCAATCAGTGAATGCGGTTTGTGATTTCCAGCCCGTTCATTTAAATCTCTTCCGCATGTTGTGCATACCTTTATGTTGGTGTTTTCTTTGGTAATTTTAAAATATGTGAATTATACACCGAATTCATGTTGATGACAAAAAATGTCCCGGGAGAAAAATAAACACAAGATAAAATTTGATCGTGATTTAAAGATGTTTTTCCTTATATGTAATGTGACAATACCGACCGCAGGGTAAATGTCAAATATATAAAACCAATAAACGATATCGTATCATAAATCATTCATATATTTTAATTATTATTCACATCACGAGCTTCGCATAATGTACGCGGATAAAACACACCTTTCAAGGCGAATGCAATCGGTGCAAGAATTAAATTTGTTCACTTATGATGAACAAATATCATGTATTGAGTGGGTCAGAATCAACTGCATAATCGGTGAGTGACATATGCATATAATATGATTATTAACGCTAACCATCCATTTTAGAAGGCATATTAAAATATAGTGAGCAATTATACGCAAAATATAATAAAAAAGTGATTTAATTTCATAACTTGCAACTTAAGATCCGATAATTTTGCGGTTTATGTTAATATAAAAATATGACTAATTTTTACCTTCTAAGCTACTTATACTAAATGCCCTTAATTAAAACGTATTCTAATATTTTTAACACTTCCATCTATGTCATATCACTTTAGAGTGAAATTTCGAAGTGTTTAAAGAAAAACCACTAATATGATAATTCAAAACGGATTCGTTTTCATGTCACAATTTTCATGGGTAACTGAATAATTGTATACATACGTCTCGTAATTTAAGGATTTCGTTTTTTTACTATTATTGGAAGTGAATATTTATAAAAAGAACAAAAGATATACATAATAACAGCAATTTATTTTTTTTAGAATTTTTAATATGCCTGATTAAGTTGAATCTAAAAAAATAATATTTGCATGTAAGTTGTGTTTTTTTTAACATCATATTATATAATGTAAATAATATAAATGTAATGAATATGTAAATGATATTAATGAACTGAATAATATTTGTGGTTTGATGATATCTTCATATTACATGTAAGAAAGCGTATTTTTTTTCATCAAATATTTTTTTTCTTTGTTGCCTTTTAACAGATTGTTTCATTACAACTTACTATTTACTTCAGACATATATGTTATTCTTGACCTTTTTTTGATTCAAGGAAGTTTTTACAGTTTACAGACACATAATCGAATTAATCGCGCCTGATTCGCAAACCAAATTTTATAATATTAAAAAAAATTAGTGAATTATTGGGTTTCACGTTTCACCTATTTTAAATACGAAAAACTAGCGCGAGCCTTTCAGAATAAGCCCGGCATGCACCGGACGGCGTTACATGTAACTGAACAGATGGAAAACACTTTTCCAGCAAAGGGAGAAAAGACATTTGATGGACGCATACGGATAGGATTAAAATCTTTTTCAAGCGATTGATTGAGTTTTATTCCGTCGAATAGTTGGGTGCCTTATTCACCATTAGTGCGACGTAACTTCCACTGTGTTTTTAAGGTTTGTGCTTCTTTTTTTTGGTCGAAAATCTGACTATTAACTGCCAGAGCGAACTGGTAGAAATCCCACTTAAACTAGCTTTTTAACTAAACCTTCTCACGTTACCTCTTAAATATAAGTTTCCACAGGAGGGAAACTGCTTCCTTCCGTGGCTGTGACGTTTCTTTTTATGTTTTCGGATGGTCCGGATGAACTCGAAAACAGGTTTTATGCTTGGTATTAAGAAGGAATCTGGTAATTGCATGAATTAATGGCTAATTTAGTAGATCAGAAATTTTGCCCTTCGTCGGAGTCCACACGTTAAGGCCACAGTATTAATTTCGTCATTAGTTTCTTTGTTTCCATGAATATCTTTATTTAGTAATACTCTAAAAAGATTTCTATTAGTTTCATAGAAAAAATTTTAGTAATACGCCACGAAATAGGAAAAGTTTTAATTAAAAAAAATAAGGATTCAAATGTAAACAATTATAAATAATACACTTGGTGAATTATTAAAAAAGTTTTGTCATTTTTATCATCGTCAAATCAGTTGTGGTGCCCAAAAAACTTTTGAATCTCAAAAAGTTTATTTTCTTATTGGCAGAAACGCGAATACGAATTTAATTCGTTATTCCAATTATATTTCATTTTCTATATTATTTCATTAGCAGCCAGATTGATGGTAATAAATTTTATACATGTTAAAGGTCTATTTATAAGGGTCGTGTTATTTTCGGAAACTGCAACGTAACTTTCGGTTCTTAATCGTTTTCAAACGAATCTTATATTTCACCCGTATTAAATCCAAGCAAAAGAAAATGTGATATTTTTACTTTGCGCATCAGTTCAATTTAAAAGAAAAGCAAACGAAGTAATATGCCGGGAATGGCATATCAGCTTTATCAGTCGCATCTGTATTTGGGGTACTGCAGGGAAATTTTGGTTAGATCACAATTTAGGCAATGCTATATAAACTATTCAAACTAGCTGACAACTATTTCAAAACATTTAGCTATATCGCGCAGACAAATATTTAGATTGTAAGTGCCAAAAACCTTTTCAAAATCACAACACGATTTCGTCTTTTCTTGATATTTAAAATTCATGATTTTTCTTGCTTAAAATTCACGAAACATAATTTCTGTATTAAACAACACTATCGAGTAGTGAAACTCCATATTTTAAATCCTGATTGAGTAGGTTGAAATTATGTGAAATCTATTTTGGACTTGAACTTTGGAGTCAATTAATGATAAAAAACACCGATTGTATTGGGTCTTCAAAATTTGTATTTTATTCGTATGAAAAAATAGAATCACTTATTTTTTCATTTGTGAGGTATTCTGAAGTTTTCCATTACTTAGCTTCGGAATGAATTAAGTTTTAATGCTAAAGTTAACTGTTTCTCAGCAAACGAAAAAAGATTTATATTTAACATTTACACATTTTACGTTTTGATACATGATATTTGAAAAACAATTAGCACTTTACGTTAATTTTAAATTTCAAAGAATGCTCCTTTGCAGTTAGCTATTGAGGAAAAAGATTGCCGAAAACCACTTAAAGTTTCACAAGTTCAGAGTACCAAGGGAATTCTCCGAGACGAAAATTTTGTTTTTCCAGTAAATTGATGAAAAATAAAAATTAATTTAAAGAACTTAAAATTAAAATTTTTTCCAAGTTCATGAGCGGTTTATTTATGTCGTTTTCGGTCAGCTTGGTTTCTCCTTGTTGTTCAGTGATGTCGAAACAATTAAAATTATATCACCTTTTTTTTAATTTTTATATTATTCTTGAAAGCACAAACCCGAGTTAAAAAACAATGCATCAAAATAAAAATTGAAAATGGTCTTAGGACAACGTCTGTCAAAAACTATGGTCGATGTTAAGAGATGTCCTTTAATTCTGAATATAATTTTTTATATTTTAAAAATATAACGGCAAAGTCAATTGGCGTTTCAAATGCTCACCGAAAAATTTAAAGGTTCGAGTCGGTAATGGTTTCCAGGTTTGGGGGGAAAACCTGAGAGCCCAAGACTCCTGTCGAATCCTCAAGGCGCAAGAAAGACGAAAGGCCATCAACAAAGCGAAGGAGTTCCTGTCGAGGCATTTAGATGCTGCCGGATGATGGTTGTTTTCACATTTTTTTTTATTTAACTCTTTAATATAGATGTTAAATAGTTTTCGTTTTTAAAAACGTGAATTTCTAAGTTTTTTTATTCCACGATCGCTGGTGAAAATTTCTGTTGTCCAGTCCGCGGATTAAATTAATGAATTTAATCAACAAATTTGCTACTTTACATTTATAAAAGGAAAATTCCCATGCTTTCTTGTCACTTGCTTTAATCCGTTAAAAAGTAGTGATTGCGATACAAATTTTGAATCGAGGAGCTTTTGCACCTAAATATTTAATATTTTTTTCAAAATGGGTCAAAAAATAAATTCTGATTTTGTTAAAATCTGGTTGGTTTACTAAAAAAAAAGGAAAATCACAACTAGCTAGCAGTCTTCGAAACCAGTGCAGTCGAAGAATATTGACTCGAAAATATCTATCTGGTGAATGACCGCTTTTTGATAGCGGAGATATTTAATAGCTGTATGAACATATATTTCGGATTTACTAAGTTTTCATTTGTTTGCCTTTATATTTAAACAGCGAAAAGTGTCATGTTTTCAAATTTTGTATTTCGGTATTAAAATCATCTCGCATTCATGTGTTTAATGTTCATGTAAATTAAATATGAAGAAAATCCGAACTGTGTCTGGATAAAAAGACCGATGGATCATTTATATTCTCTTCGTTTGGTGGGAACAAATTCTATTTTAAAGTTTAAATTGATCCGTTATTATTACAGTGACATTACTTTTGCTTTTTATTACCGTCTAGGAAAACTAGGCGAATATTATAACAAAATTATTTTACTAGATTTCTCTTACTTAATCATTTCAATGAAACTGATGTACTTCTAAAATACCCAAGTGCAGAACTAGGAATAGAAATTGAGGCATCGACCATACGTGCGTGGATATTCTGAAATAACAGGCTAACTACGTAAGATTAACTTAAATAGTATTTATCATGAACGAGAGTTATAATATAGATAGATAATTCTTGTTATTGTGTTCCACATTCTGCGTTAAAAAATATGTATGTGAATTCGGCTTTTAGGAATCTATTTCCAATTTCATGCTCAGAAGATGGGTCTAATCTAAAAATTTAATAATCTCGACATATTTCTTATACTTAAAATATTGTGAGTCGGATAAGAATGATGTGTTAAAACGTTCCAATGATTTTCTCAGTTTTCCCAGTCAATACCTCAATCTGAATTCATGAAGCTGATATGAAAAAAATAATTGACAAATAATACGTATTTTTTTGTGCCATTTCTTTATGTATTTGAATAAATCTAAGTTTTTTAAATCAAGATAATGGTCTGAATTTAGAAAAAAAGAGAAAGTTTTATATTTTAAGCCACATCAAAAAATATTTATCAGTCTGGGACATTTGGGGATCATATTAAAACTTGTAACCATGAGGCAGAGATGAATATTTCAAAAATTATCTAATCTTAATTGGGTCCGTTTGTTGAACAGTTTGACGGTTCAGAGTAAATCACTAGTGTTAATAATTTCTTTACAGTTTATTATTACGATATTAGAATCATCAAATCAGTTGATATTATATGTATCATAACACTGTTGAAAATGTAAAATTTATGTATTTTTCTTAAACTTGTGAGAGGTAATTACAGTTGTCTAGCCTAAAATAAAAGAAACCTTGAAGATTAAATTATATAATTTTAGATTAAGTTTGATTGGTGGTTCAGTTTGGCTTTATTAAAGATTTATCAGATTTTGTCACATGAATTAGTATTTATCGAGATTTTTATTTTTACGTTTCAAAATTATATCTTGCATTTAACGTGCTGAATACCAATGCATCAGCCATGCTAGCTGAATACCACATATCCTATGAACTATTTATATGATGAATATATTACCTAATTACTTAATTAGGTTATTAATTAAAGGATAAAATTTAACTCTACACGTGAGGCACTTATCATTATATAATTTAAACGAGAAAAAAAATTATCTTTCAACAGAGATCTGGATAGTTTTTCCGTGTGCTTTAACATAAATCTGGGTCTAAATTCCAACAGATACTACGGCCTTATGAATTTATCAATAGTACCTGGCAAGTGCGCCTCGACGATGCATTGGTAACGACTTAAAAGTGTTCATTTGATTTTGAGTTATATTTACAGGAAACATTTAAAAAAAATTTTTTTAACGTTATTTGCCTTGATTATGTAAATGCGTAAGTCGCATCTTTTGTCGGCCAAATGACAATTCGACGTTTTGATTGCAAAATTATTAGAAAAAGTCGCACAATTTCCAATTTTTTCTTTCGATAAGGAATTCCTTGGGGCGATCTGATCGCATTCGAGGCACATCTTAATGCAGATAACATTGAATTGTGACCCGGGACGAAACACTTTTGAACCTTAAAAAATCTTCTAGAATTAACCAACAACAGTCACGGTTGAAATGCCTTAAATGTCGAGCCGTGTGGAATTCTTTTAACCTTCACTAATTTATTTCGCAAAAGGAGAAAAAAAATCTTTTGTAACGCCAATTCTCCATTGTGAATGCCGTTTAGGGTTTCACAGGCGCCTGGATAAAGCCGAAAGGTCCCCGAGGACCTATCTTTGTTATGAAAATGTATCGAGAGGGAAAGATGTCTGTGCTCGTAACGAAAACTTCCTCTTATTATAATAACTTCACATTTCGAGTACCAAGGTGTCGATGTCCATTAATATTAACGTGACGTGTCCTTTTCATATTAATACATTTGCAGAAAGAATAAATTTTCGTTCACATATAATTTAGTATCGGATCGTGTAGCGTGCGTTCAGTGAAAAAATTTTCTTCTTTATAATTCGTCCAACGTTCCAATTTCTCTGCAATGCAAAATTAATTCACAACAATGATTCATTTAAGTATGATATTCTCATGGAAGTTTCTGAGGTGATTAATATTTCCATTGTGGGAAGAAACATTTTCTTTTTTTCCGAAAATTGTTTCTTAGAGCGTGTTATGTTGTATTCATGCAAGGGAAATTATTCTTGTATATTGTTGAACAATCAGTTTGAACAACTTAAGAATTTTATTATAACGATTTTGGCACCGTGCATGTTCGAATTTAGAAAAACTTGGTAATCTGGGTTTAATGTATCTCAGAGAGAGTGAGCGGGGCCATGATCGTCATTCGCTCAAACGTGTGGAGGAAAGCTGTCGGAAAGCGCAAATCTGCTGGGTCTCTCGATTAGGTCACTTCTGGAGGCTAAGAAGGCAGACGGTAATTTCTCGGACGAAAATGTCTTCCGTATGAAATTAGTTGACTGAAATCTCCGTTTTAAGGCGCCGGCAGGATGGGACCTGACGGATCGCAAAATGATGGTCGATGATTTTTCGATCGCTGACCCACAGATGAAGGCTGAAGCGCAGCGGAAAATGGCACTTTTCCGCAGTCTCCCGCGGACACGTTTGCATTTTACTTTTTCCGGCTTTACGAATTTAATAACAATTTCGTTTTCCCGCATCCACAGTCAATTAAAGTATAGTGTAAGACATCTGAGAAAGTGAATTGAGGAACTAGTCAGTGGAAAGATTTCTTATCGGGGTGCCTTGACCGGTTCCATTTTTCACAACACCACAAATAGCTGGAGAAATAATTTTTTCGAATGTTTCAGTATTCATATTGCAACTCGGAGACAATGCAGTAAGGCTACATTCATTGAATTTTTGCGAAATGCATTGCCAATGATGTTTGTAAACATCGAAACGGTTGAAACGAAAGGCATATTCGGCAATTATTGAGTTTATTCAATAATGGCCTTTACTTTATATCAGCATGTGAAATGCGGAAAAAACGTTTCAGCAGCAAAGTTGTAAATGTTCAAATTGCCTTTTCGCATTTTCCTGCAAAAATTTTTCCTTTATTATGATCTGGGATTTCGGAAGTTCTTATACCGGGTTAGGTCCGCGTCTAAGTAACGTGACTTTTCGGGGTACTTTTCAATAAGAGGCTTTATCCGACACGTTCAAATGCCTCCGCGGCTGCTTATCGCGGCGTACTATGCTTGATATTTCTAAGGTATAGTAAATAAATCGATTCTTATGAGCGACGTCCGGATTAAAAAATCAGAGCCAGTTTTCCACCTTGAATCACAAATTTAAAAAATGTATTATGTAATTATTAAGAAATGAAACATGCATATCATCTTAAACCTGACTTTCTTCTTTTTATTCAACTTGGATCACTTTTCACGGTCATTGCCGACTGGAAAACTTTGCTTAAAACGGAAATCTCATACAAATGCCGACACCGAAATCCATTGCTTTACGTAACCAACACAAAAGACACATAAAATTGTATCGTTTGAATCGTTTGATAATTCTCTAAGAAACTACATCTAACACGTTTTACTTTCAGTTCAGAAAGCTACATAAAATCTAAAATGTTAATATCTTTAAGATTCCTTATATTTGTTGAACATTGTTTTTTGTGAACCGAAATCCGGGCTGAGTGCCTTTCAGTTATGAAAGCTATACGCAAATATCATCCGACATTTTATTTAAATTCAATGCATTTATTAGTTCAAGCAGCTGGATGAAAGAGCAGATTAAACATGAATAAGAATATGCAATTATGTTTTCATAATCAAGTAATAAATTTTTTACTTTATGGATGTTTTATGTATGTTCACTTTTACGGCTGAAATTTTATATAATATTTATTATAAATATTAATTATTATCGCAATCTACGGTTACAAAATAATTAACATTCTTGGTTACAATTAATATCACATCCGTTTTTGTATGTAAAAATTTCTTGAAACAAATTCTGCGGATTTAGCAAGGATTGCTTAATTTCTTTAAACAGGCCACAAGAACATAATATCTTTCTTAAGGTAATACAGTTACAGTTTTTACAGATTATAAATTATATATATATTATATTTTTAAATTATATATATTTGTAATTATTA
>JAOWBB010000360.1:0-48662 GCA_028565995.1 Ricinus marginatus | reverse complement strand
GCTCTTTTTACTTCTAAATTTGTGGAAAAGGTGGGTGAAAATATTAAAAAAAAAAAAAAAAAAAAAAAAAGCTCTTCGGGAAGACAACAGCATTCGGGTTTGGTTTAATCCGATGATTGTTTTGGCTTTCCTCAAAAATTTCCTGACACTGAACGAAATGTTAAATGAAATCAAGATGCAATTCAATAATTCCATTAAAGCAATTTACGCACTGTAAGCAGTATTTACTAGGAGCAAACCTGTTCCCAAAAAGTGCAATATTTTGCATTCGGAAAAATAAGGAATTGTTTATATATAGATCGCTTACACCTAGTTTCATGGAATAATTTATTTTTGGTGAAAACAAAATTCGAACCCCCTAAAGCAGATTCGTTCGTAATTAAAAAAAAAAATACTTATAAATTAAATATCTAAGTATCTGGAAATGAATACTGGAAAATATATCGGAGAATAATCGAATGAGAGGAAAGATAAACGAAAAGACGAAAGTAAATCTGAATACGGAGGGTAAAATAATGTTATGCGTCCTTTTCAAGCAGATACAATGCTAGTAAAGAAACCCACTTGCATGGTTTTGCACAACAAAATTATTACGATCTCAATTATGCATCGGGATATGAATTTAATCTACATCAAAATAGAAACGGGAAAAGGCCTTTTCTCCACCTTACATAATGAACTATCCCCGAAGAGCTTTTCCAGTCCCTTTCCGACCGACATCGTAACCGCTGCCTTTTTCCAGACTTGCTTTCCACTCATCCGGGAATCCCTCGGTTCGAAATTGGAGTAGTAATTAAATTTCAATCCTCACCTTTATTAAATCCTCCTCGCTCAAAGGCAAACCTACTTGCATCGCACATATTCCTGAACCCCAACATGGTATTTGGCATACTTCTTTTTTAATTAAATATCCAAACCAACAGAATTTTGTTAGGAGACAGGAAAAAAAAATTCTCATCTCCCGTATAATGTTCTTCGGACAATAAAATGATTCCGGTTATATAATTTTAAAATAAAATTTTTTGCCTAAATTTATAAAGCGAATTACACGAATATAAAGATCAGTGTCGCTTGACAAGCGATTCGGTCGAAACAGGAGTTTATGCTGAAATCCGAGTTAGCCCAAAGAAAAAAATACGAATACCTTTCGAGAAGTTCGGTAGCCGAACGAGATATAACATATTTAGGATCCGATAACGTAATTATTTTCGAAATGACTTCTAGCATTGGGGCAAAACGGAAAGGCAATTCAGAATTTTGGGAACGTGGACTTAAAAGCCCTGTGGGGAAAACCTGGATGTCGTTTCGATTTGGTAAAAGTCAGATTTTTCGTGAAATTACCAATGCTGGAACCTATAGATAGATAGATATCCGTTTCTCATTTTTTAAGGGATGGATCCGAGTAACGAAAAAAGAAACAGAGTAAATGAAGCAACAAAAATTAAAATTGAGAAAGATTACTTAACGTTTCATTAAAGAACTAAATTCTTTTATCCTCCCCGAGAGTCAATTAACATGCTCCATTAAAGAAAAAGATTAAAAGAAATATCCTTTTCCGCTATCGGATACGTTCACGACAAGTTCGAAAAGGGAACGAATCTCTCAATCTCATCGGAGCTACAACTTTTTTATTCATTCCGCTTCTGTACAAGCTTAGGAAATTCAAAAATTTTCTTTTTTCTTTTTTCCGCATTCAAATTTTCAGAAAGTTCCTTTGAGGAGATTTCCAATTTCGCATTTCGTGAAGGTAAATCACGTTTGCTGTGCGTGGCAGCCTTTTGCCAATAAATAAAAACACCGATATCGGCGGGAAATGACGAATGATGCTGAGTAATTTTTAAAAAAAAATCCCCCGAAAAAAGGTAAAGGGAAAAAATTTAAAATGAGCTGTGTGATTTCGAAAACCGGAGAAAAACTGAGAGCATCCAGTCCGTGTAAGACCGTTCAAAACAGCGATCTTGCGACCATAAGTTTTTACCGGGCTCCTTTATTTTTCCTGTTACGTTAATTGTTTCACGTAAACGTGAACTGTGCTTTTAATTGACGTTCCACTTTAGTGAGCTGTTGGCTTTTCACGAAATAATCACCAATTTGTGATATTGTTCTCCTTTCAATGCGTTCGAAACCGAAATCTATAAAGCTTGAACTACTGCAGAAAAAGTGCCGTGCAAAAATTAAAGCAAAAATGTTTTGCAAAAATTTTAATTGTCAGCAATTATTTAAAGTTTCTCATTAATTAAAAAACTCAGGAAAATTATGACGAAACTTCATGAATTGCGGGGCAGACTTTGCAAATAACTGTTATATTACAATTATTAGTCCAAAAAGTTTTCATCTATCTTGCAACGCTACTAAAATCAAAAAGCTTTAACTTTTTCTTCCTCCCCCCCCCCAAATAAAAAAAAAAGTGGGCACGACATTGTATTCATCCAGTTTTTCCTCAATTTTTGTTCAGTAACAACGTAACAAATATCAGTTTCTACATTTCATTGGTTACCGTCCCAAAAGTTTGATTGAAATATTCAACGGAAGGCTCCCGAACTGATCCAAGTTCGGTCCTGTTCCTCGTGCCATTTGAAAAAGTTCACTTAAAACCGATTTCGGAGAGTTTGTTTGACGAACGTTAACACCGAGGCATACGAAGACACAAGTTTCAAAAATTCCCGATCCAAACCTCGAATGTGTTAATAAAAATTTACAGGTCAGGAAATTTAGAAACGTCGGCGGAAGAAAAGCCCGTATCAGTGCACGGATAAAACTGTTTCAGACCTTTTGTTGACTTTACGCCCCGCAATTCTTCTTCCTGTTTCTGCCTGCGGCTTGCTATTCAACTCCATTCGGAGGAATATTCCTCCGCTTTAATTCACTCTCATATGAATTTATCGCTTTTATTTCCTCCCCAACGTTGACGTGAAATATTTACTAAATTATGTTAACATCAACTTCGGTCATCCGAAGCCTTACCTTCTCGCTTTTGAGGAGCCATCGGGAAAGATGGACTTTCGGTATAAAAATCAGATACTTCAAAATGGGTGATCAGCGATTTGAGCTTTTTCCCCTTTAGCAAATGGGCTTCTGCAACTCCACACCGGACGTCAATTTCAAATAATTAATGCGTTCGAGAACGAAGTTTTGCATGCGAGATCCCTGGTTTTAAATCGGGATAGGAACGTTTCATTTCCGATACAACGTGAAGATGGGAAAATTAGCTGAGACGGAAAAAGTCCGTGTAATCGTCCGCTGCAGAGCTGTCTCCCGATTCGAAAGAGTGGCAAAAGGAAGTGGAAGAAAATTTGTGAAGATTCATTTTGTCATCGGGACAAAGCTTGTGTTTTGACTCCTATCTAAAGCGAGAGTTAAATCTTATTAAAAATAGCACATTTTTCGATTCGCCACGTTCCTGTCGGGGATTTCGAAAATTTTTATTCTTATTTTTTATTTGAGATTTCGGGAATAAAAAGAGAAAGACCGATATGCTCCAAAAATGTGATGCAAACACAAAAAAAAAAACGCGTTAAAAAGACATTTCGAGCAGTGTTGACTCCCGCAATCTTCGAATTCAATTTTTCAACGATCCCTTTTCTTCAGAGCAACAGATATCGGAACTCTAACCCAAGTTTTATTATGCCATCAACCATCATCAATCCACTCAAACTGAAAATTTTGACAATATCATTTTTGTATTGCTTTTAAAAATTACGTATGAATCGAAAATTTCCAAATTAAAAATAAATTTTTTACCTTAGATTCGTTACCCAGTTTCTCATGGTGATCTTTGGCTATTTCTACTGATCTCTTTCGAATTTCATGATGTTCGAATAGAAAGTACTCCTTTAAACTCCCAATCTGAAATGAAAAATAACATATTACGATTTTTTGCTAAATCAATATCATTATTCGCATGATATAAATCCGCGCAAAATATAAGGTATTAGTTCATCAAAGCGGATACCGAATAAAAACAAATACTCAAAATGAGAATTACAACAAGGGGAATGACACACCTAAATAAAACAATGTTTACACATGTATGACATATATATATATATATATAATTTTTGAAATTTGATTGAAGTTTATTGGGCATATATATTTTTCCTCGCATAAAACGTAGGACAAAAGGTTTTATAGTTATTTGAAAAGAGAGCTTTTTCTGTTGAAAATAAAAATCTTTTTTAATTACATTACAAAAAATAACAAATTAACAAAGCAAGAGAAGAGTTGGACTGAACGGAGATGAGACGCAGAAATTTTACCATAAGGAAAGCACATTTTCAATTTAACGTTATTTGCATAAAGCAATTTCCACCATTTCCCGCCGACCGTCGCTTTTCTCTCTCTCCAAAAATCTTAAGAGTTCTTAAATCAATCCAAAATCCATCAATTTTCAATTTGTCACAAAATTATCTTTTTCGTGCTGGTTCCTCTTTTATTTTGAAATTTTCATTTTCGGCGCTGTCGTCATTCCACCGCATCAGAGCACCGTTTGAAGCAAAGTAAAAAGTGAGTAAACCTTAACGTGAGCACGGGACGGCTTGCTTATATATATATGTATGTATAGTATCTATATATATATGTATATATATATATTTTTTTTTAATTAAAAAAAAGATTTTACAGAGCGAACGAAATTAATCGAAAAAAACCTTTTTGTCGAAAAGTAGCCCGAAAACCTCGCTGCCTCCTCCATAAATTAATGTAGACATAAAGAAATGTTGATTATGCCAATAATTTTCTATCGTTTTACCGAAAGTTAAAATTTTCCGTCAGCGCACTCATGGCTTTGGCCTCTTCGAATCTTACATAAAGTGTGTGCTTCGAAAGATGGAAATTTATTTTTAAGTTTCCATTTCCAGTTCGAATTAGGACATTATTTCACCACATTACCACCATTTTCAATAAAGGCAAAAGGATGTAATTTTAAAATATATTTTTACCGAAATTTACCTTTGATGTTTAAAATGTGCAAAATTACTGAAAAAATACTAAAATGTAATTTTTTTTAGTAATTTATAAATATTTTTTCCGTAAAAAAAAAAAAAAGAAAAATTGGATTTAACTTATTAAAAGATCATCGACTGGTTTTACTTCGTAACGGGACCTGAATAACTTCTGAGTAATAATTTATAAAGAAAAAAGTTGAAAAAATTAAGAGCTAAAAAACTTATTTTTTAAAAAGAACAAAAATAAGAAAAAAAATTTTCAAAGTATCATCAAAATCTCCGGGGATTTTTACGATGTCAAAACAGAAAGATTTCTGATGGGAAAATATTATTTTGAGCTCTCTCTTAAAAACTTTGCACAAAATTTGAAAGGTATCACAATGAAACAAACCAGGAATTTTTGTTTCTTTTTTAATACCATTATATAAAAATGTTTTTCTTCCTATTTTTCGTCAGCCTTTTTTTTTTTTTTTGGCTATCGAGGAAAGATTTTCGGATACTGCAGAAAATAATGAATGCTTTCATCCTAGGCGTTTTACTTTACAGCTATTAATATCAGTAACATAGATTAATCGTTCAGTGAATGTCCTCCGAATTATTCACCCTTCCCGGAGAAGAAATTCCGCTCCGGCATCGCGAAACTTGAAAATCCACAATTATTCCATGTAGCACCGCTCTTTTCCTCTACCCGACAAACGAATATGCAAAACAATAAAATCGCGATGAAGACTATGCCAGAAATTCCATCATAACTATTCCCAATTTGACATTATTTTGGATTTCCAGCAGAAGTTTGACTGTAACGGCGGGCAAAATGATCCGGAGCTATTAGCCAAACCAACGCACCATGAATATGAAGGCGAACGCATCTTTTGCGGAATTCAGCATCGTGTGTGCAGTTAAATTGTTAAAATTCTCCATAGCTATAAACGTCGAATACTCTTTTCTGCTTAAATGGAAAGTTTTCTGTAGAGGAAAGTACATATGTGCTTGTAGTTTTTGCCCTTTCGAAAAACTTTTCCTTGCTCCGTATAAAACTACTGCGAAATACGCTTGATACTAAAGGAAAAGAAAAATGAAACAGCTGGAAAACCGCTAAAAATATTTCTCGCCACTCACGTCAGACTTGAAGGAAATTTAGAGGAAAAAATTTTCTTTTTTCCCTTTTTATTCGCTATGCCGGCGGACGGGCAGAATTTTCCTAAAGGCTGTTCACAAGATCCCCATTACAATGGCAGTGGTGTGTTAACATGTTTAAATGATTGGACTAAAGACCCTTTGTCTGATGCTCACTGTAAGGTTTCGTGACTACCATTTTAAGCCCTTGATTCCAGTTGACAATCTTTTGTGCGATACATTTCTAACATTTTTATTTAATTTTATTCTTCCGATGTTCTGTAAATATTTTCTCGTATATTACCCTACGATAATCACTGTATTTTTCCTGTTTCTTTCCGAGCACAATCTACCGATTTATTCATAAATTGAAATATTATATCATTTATTTTTACCTCAAGATATGAATGTTATATATGATATTTATTTTAACGGTACAGATTTCAATCTCGTCATAAAAATGAAAACATTTTTTTCATTTACCTCAATAAAACTCAATATATAAACCATTTTATACGATCTAACATTAAATAATTATATTTATAAAACTGAGTTAAACTGAAAACTTGAAAAATAAATTAATTTATTAAAATGTTACATAAATTTTCAATATATGAAATTATTCTCCATAGATATTTTAATCACATATTTTATAATCTACACCAACTAAGTAATTAAACTGAACCACATGATAAATACAATTAACTTAATGCATGTTGGGGCTAAAAAGATTTTTACTAATTATGTTAAAATTTTTGTATTAGCTATATCAATTAAATTTTGTAAATGTATTAAAAAAATCAAGAAAATTTAAGAAAAACTTAATTTGCTTTCGTTTTAACATGATAATCATTACAGAGAACATTAAATTGAGGAAAATCAATTTTAAAAGTAATAATGACATTTACAGTTCATAATGAAATAAAATAATATTAATTTAATTGAGCTTCCATATATATATTTATATATAATTACATAAAATAATATTTAATCATATATTATATATTAAAAATACAAAGATGTATTATATATTTGGTATATTATATATGATTTTATGTACTATATATAATGTGCTAAAATGTTAAGAAATATATTATCTGATTTTTCGATCACAACATCAGCGTAATTCAAATTTTTTTATATATTTGAATCTTTGTTTTTTAATCTCCCTTCAACTGAAAGATATGCTCACAAAAAGAAAGAATTTTGAAACGTTTTTAATATTCCGGAAATGGTAAACAATATATACAAAAATATTTTGAAGTCGACATTATTGCCAGTCAAGCACACAGAAAAGAGCACATGAAAATGAATGGAATTGTAGGATTTTTCAAATTTTCATATGTGATTTCTCGCTTCGAGATCGAAAAGAAAAATTTTTTGCTGGCTGACTTTTATATATTAAGAATATATATCTCCTCACATGGGAATTATTTTTAGATGCTGCCGTTTGACAGCTCCTTATCATAAGATTCCTTTCCTTCAAAGCAATTGAAATTTTTCCTTTTCCACTCCGATTATCCCATTTGCCATGTGCCCTTTTTCAGACAACTAAATACAAGAAGCGAAAATCACGTATCAGACTGTTCGCCTTTTAATCTTCCGCTGCTTATCCTTTGCCAGTTATAAAAACTTTCTTACGAGATTATCGCAAGATTCCTCAAGATTCTTCATCATTTGAAAAGGCTTGTTTCCAATTACTTCTTCTTGTAACGAATAAAAGCAGTTTTTGATAGGTTCCTAATTTTTTCCTCGTTCTCGTTTTAAATCAATTTATTTTTCTAACATTATAAACGTATTAATAAAATAAAATAGAATTTTTACTCTCTTTGTACTGCATATTCCCATCAAGAAGAGTAAAATTAAACATCAATTTTATTTTTACATTTCACTACTAAAACGTAATATTAAAAAAAAGTCGCAAATAATTTTAAAGTCGATTTCTTCGGCAGAGACGAAGAAAATAAAGTAAAAGTGAAAATGTTTGACATCGCTCCATGTCAAAACGTCTTCCACCTTTATTTCTGTCATGCATACAAAACAGAAAATATCAAAGTCACACGATAGAAAAAGATCATATCCAATTTCTTTTAAACATTCTAAGCTAGTTTACAGTCTTACGAAGTTCGGAGTGATCCTATCGATTTTTAAAGTTATTCCATTGCATACCATCACATAAGGACGAACGAAATCATTAATTATCGGAAGCCGTCAAATGAAACTTTCAGTTCTCTTATTATGAGAGCCTCAGGTCGTCAGAAGTTTTCCCTTAATTTACTTAAGCTGATTTGACCCAAAATTAACAACAAAATTAAATTAATAAAGAGAATATTCTTGCGACAAAGTTTCCGAAATATTGTTCTTTCGTGAAAATGCGGCGTTTAAAGATGCTTTACTAAAAGACAATTTTCGCCAAGGGTAATTACGCACGCAGCGCAATGTCTACTCAAAAGTCTGAAATGCATAAAATAATTCATCAGAGACATAGCTGTGAGGTGCATTTTTCTTTGTCAGGCCGTGCAGAGCTTGCGTTTGATGAATAAGGTTCCTGACCAAAAAAAATCTCAGATTTCCAGCGAATCTGATAACTCGGTACATTTCAATTTACGGATTACATGTGCATGGTTTGTCAGCGGACGTATTACACGGGGTAAAAAATTGAATTTCCCAGATATTCCGACATCATCGCGCTCAGATGAAGAGAAACCTGAGAATGGGAGACGGAAATCTCGGTTTGTTTTCGGTATGCCAATCGTGGGAAAGCTAAATTCTATTCAAAATCTTTTCGTTTCGGAGCTGGAGGTTCCCTTTGAAAGCAAGATTCCAGTTCGATTTTCTCAGAACGTATATGAATAATAATCGTAAATCAATCGATTTCGGATAGATGAAAGGAAAACTTCGCCTAATAAGAAGCCCAAGATAACATCCGAGCATTTCAACTCCCTGTTAAATTATACATTGCAAATGACAAATTTGACGGGGGAATTTTCTCAGTTCTCTCAGGACGCGATCTTCCCAGTTTGCAAACAGCATTCCGTTTGGAGCCTCTCTTACGACAGGATTTTGCTGAATTTCAAATCGTTGCAGCACGGTTAATTCCCTTATAAGATGACGGAAAAGCAAGGTGAATATTACATTTATCTGGTCCGTATTTCGTTAACACCTTAAATTAATGCAATTTAAGTGAAATGAACAAAAATTAGAATTTTCCGCATAGGTAGATGCATTTACAAACGTCGATTGAATAAACCTCTCGCGACGCATTGTTATTTTTACCGACTGCTATACAAAGCAAAACAAATTCGAACTTGAAACCAAAACTACCTCGCTGCCTTCTTGAAATCAAATGGTTTGATATTAAATAAAGAAAAAAAAAATCCGAATCGAATAATTTTCTTCCTATTTCAAATTTAACACCTCCGAGATAAAATTTCGAATTTTCGAAAACCCTCAGGACGTGGCAAGTTCTCTGTTATTGAAAAAATTTAAATAAATTTATCTCAGTTTCTTTTCACGCAAGTTCCCATGATGTTCGAAATCTTTACAAGCATTCTTTCCTTCGCTGTTTCAAACTAAGCATGACATATTTTATGCAAAAGAATCATTTCATTATGCAAACGGCGAAAGAAGTTGTCCCGCATATTCCAAATTTTAAAGATCTGGCATATGGCAAATTCGCGAAAAACCCGTTTTGCACAATAGCTACCAGTTATGAAAATCAGCAGAAAATGAATCGGAACTGGATATAATGCTGGCAGAATTGACGAAAAAATATTTTTTTTTACATCAGTTCTTAGTTAACAGTTCACGGCGCAACCCGTGAAGCCAATCCATAGAGTTAACTGCCCTGTAAATTATGTCAAATTTCGAGTTTCCATCGAATAAAATCTACTCTTTCAATCCGCGATTGTATCCGATCATTCTACCGACAGAATAATTACAATTTTCCTAATGGAAATGATGAATTGAGAAACTATTAATATAATAAAATAGCATGCTTTGAAGAAGCATCTCACTCTTTCACAAGTGAAAAAATACCTAGGAGAATAAAATGGCAATAATGAAAATTTAGATCAGAAAATTTAATTACTTAAAAAGTGAGCTCTTAAGTAAAGGGAAAAAAGCAATACGCATAGAAGTACAATTAAAAGGAATGAATAAATGGAAATAAAATCAAAGGCAAAGGCTGTAGATTTGGATTTTGGATTTGATTTTCTCTTTATCGGAAAATTTTTTTTCCCCCCTCTTTTGGATAATATTTAAAAAAATGCGTCGCGATTGGATTTTCCTCGGCAATAATTGCAAGCGTTCAGATTGGGGGCTTTGGATGAATAAAAATGTCACAGAGAGATAAAGAAACCCCAATCAAAAAGATGCTTAAAAAGTGCGAATGGATAATTTTAAAAATCCGAAATATATACATTTCGCGTGACAAAGATTTTCGAAAAAAATCAAGTTATATATTCTATTTCGATATGTGAACTTTATAAAATACAAAAATTATGGATGGTTCGCGTAATTTTCTTCCTTTTAGAATATAAATTATCGTGAAAATATCTTAGATGAAAATAAGCAGGTTAATAATAAAATATGTAATTAATGAATTAGATTGCAAACAATTGCTAGTATAAAAACCGGCATATGCGAAAAATAGCAATATTAACAGATTTCTAAACTTTAAATAAATGAAGCAAATCTAACGTCCGTATAAAATCCATGTTTCACGTACGATTATTTATTGTTAGAAGCTTTCTTAAAAACATATCTAATTTACGTTGCTTTATTTTCAAGCTTTTATATCAACACGCGTTATATCTTATTTTCAAAGTTCATCCAAGAATAATATGAAGCGTTCTCGGCTTCACAGTTACGATCAAACATCTTATAGAGATAAATAAAGATTGATTTAAACGAGGTTAAGAAAAAGGTTGAAAACTAAAATTGCAAAATCCCAGTGTCGTTCCCGTGGGATAAATGAAAAAATGAATTTCAAATTCTCTATGATTTCTCATTGGAAACGAGCAAAAAATGTAACTCAAGGCACTTGCACGAAAATTGGATGAATCAAAATGAAAGAAGTCGAAAAAATTCTCGTTTCGAACGAGTTAAGTGTCAGCGTTATAATATTTGGTCTCTGTAAATTTAACAGAGAAAAGTAAAGATGTGAACTCGACAGATGTGAATTTAAAATGCAGAAATTTGGGAACTGCGAATAAATTCAATCACCAACAGTCCGGGTAGCTGCCGTCAAATATCTTCCATCAAATATACTTGCATTTGCGACTTTGTTCTGCATGAAATGCCATTGTGTAGCATTTTTCTTCACTATGGGAAAATTTCGCAAAATTTTATCCGAATACCTTCTCGAATAGATCTTTTTTGATTCAAAGATATCATCCATTTTTTTTTAATTGGAAACTATCCTGCGAAAATTGAATCACAAAAAAAAATATCCCTTTTACATAAAGACCACTTTGTTCGAAGATAAACAAATGATTTTTCATAATAATAATAATAATAATAATAATAATAATAATAATAATAATAATAATAATAATAATAATAATGTAAGATAGTGACACGCTTATCTCTTATTTACCGCTATTTAAAGAGATCTAAAATTTCACTATTATATATAAAATCTAACATTTTCATATAAACAAATAACAAATACAAAAACATCTAAAAATGTTAGATTATCAAAACCAAATACAAAAACAGTACACAAATTAGCATTTTAGCTTTCTTTTTGTAGCTTAAAAAAAGTTTGATCTTATTTCATAAAAGCTATAAATTTCGATCAGCTCATTTTAGGACTTTTCTTCTTAGACTGTTTTTATGGTGATTTTATTAAGTTGTGTTTTGCGTGCGCATTGCATTGTAAAGACTGCTCAACTCGCCAAAGAAATAAATGGGAAACATTCGAGTTTCCTTCTTTCCCACCAAATGAATTGATTTTCCATCTTCTTTTCTCCGATTACTTCCATCCGGTTTGAAACATCAGTTTTTTTTGTTGTTACTTTAATGATCAAACTTTGATGAAATTGCCTTTTTTGAAGTCTCTACGACTAGCTAGAGATAGTATGGCAACTACATATAACCGCAATATTTCAATTTCGTATTAGAGATCAATTATAATGTCATTTTGCATCAGAATCGGTTGTTATTCAAGCTATCTCTATATATATATCTTTATATATCTTTCACATAAAAATATTTTTATTTTAAACTTTGAACAAGTAAAAAAAAAAAATTGTATATTTTAGAGACTGCTGTCAGAATTCTTTTGCGGGAATCGTTTTCGTTTCTTCGCAAAATAAAATATTAAAGAATCCTTTTCATTTTTTCAAAAAAGGCTTCTCAAATATATGATATTGAAAGATTTTAACAACTTCTAATAAATTTGACTAGCAAGCTTTCTTATTCTCCGTGTTTTGAGCAAACATCTCGTGAAACATCAAGGAAAAGCATCATTTCAAAGGACTCCTTTGTCACAGTTCTTCATAATTTTTTTATATTTTCGTTTTTCAACCATTTTCGGGTTTTCAACGAAAACTGTCCACAATCGGATAATAATATCTGACCTGATAATCTGAAGCTTTATAAGAAAAAAACTTTCCTTTCACCATTAGATGAAATTTTAAAACTATATTCTACCTTCCATTAATTCGCCTTTACTTTTTTAAGTAGCAGAATTTTTTCAACAGATATATTATTTTACTGGTCATCTCACGGATGCTTTTAATGAATGGAACGATTATAAAATTCTCTGCCTAAATTTATTTTGTCATTATTTTATTATTGTTATTAATTTTTAAATTATTTTTAAATATCGCCTAACAATTCTTGATGATGACGGAAATATATAATTTCTACGACCAAAACCGAAATCAATGTTCCGTCGATGAGGATAATCCTCCTCAATGCCTACGAACAGTTATCCTTCATCAAAACAAATTATAAACCTAATTCTAAATTAAAAAGCTTACTACATAATTTATTTTGAAATAAATTATTCAATATTAAGAAAGCGTTCACTGTCAAGAGTAAAGCGTCAATAATGCACTGTTATCTCTGATAAAGATTGCATAGGCAAATCCAACAGGAAAAAAGATACACTTGAAATATATATAATTAATTACGTTTCCTTTTGCGCTTTTTTTTTTTTTTGGATTCGACTTTACACAGTGAAAACGTTTGCTTCCAACTGATCAATTTAGTAATTTGAATTTCTTCTTTTTCGATATTGCAAAATATGATGCGGAATCCCCTTTAGCCACATCGTTTCAGTTACATTAACAGTGCCAGTTTCCTTTTTACCATAAAGTAAAAAGATCGTAAAACACATCATTCATATTCTTAAAATAATTAACGTTAAGAGAGAGAAGCAATAAAAAATAATGACAACAATAATTATCGTAATAAATGTGTCGATTAATTTTTTTTCTACATTATAGGATACATTACTGATAAGTTTAAAAAATTACATTAAACGAGATAATCGATCGAATAAATGGTGTGACATATTAAAAAATATTTTTCTTAAGTATTTTGCATTTATCTTCGTACATCCCCGAACAAAAATAATCAGAAAGGAGGTCGCTCTTGTGTCGCTTATAGCCAACTAAGTTTATTTAGGATAAGCTAAACATTAATTAATATTAAGAGGGAATTTTTTGAAACGAGAAAAATTCCACTTTGACCGAACAGTTAAGGACTAATAAAGGGAAATTAGAGACCAGGGCAGCAAAACGCGAATTAACCAACAAATAAAAAGGTTTTGAATTCGCTTTAAACAAGTAATTCGTCAGATAAATCAAATTATTTCGCATTACACGAGTCTGAGCCGGTTTTACAATATTGAACTTTAAAAATAACTTTTGACGAAGCAGCCTCGCTGTTTGAATGAATATTGAAGAAAAAAGAAATGCGTTTCTACAATGCTGGGTGCGGTTAAGAGACAAACATTTAAAGCGCTAAATTTATTAACCCTTAAACGCCGCTTAGCTGGCGCACTGGTTACATACTTGCGGCAACACGCGAGATTGCGAGGTATCCCGGCTATAAAATCCGAATCCAGCAAAGAGCAGACTCCAGAAGTCTTACATTCGATTGAGTTAACCGATCGCTGATCACCAAAGATCACTTTTCGATTTCCTCTCCTTTGGCAAATAACTGAACGAAAATTGATGAAGAATTTCTTGATCCCACCTGAATGATCATTAAATCTTAAAAAACATATCGATTCGGTGATTTTTAACGTTTCGTGTACGAGAAAAATTCTACGTGAATGACAGAAACGTATCGATGCGATTTCGATAAGTGTTCTAAATAGGAACAATTATGAGAAATTTCCTCAATTTCCTTTCATCAAATCCGCAAAATAACGAATGTGCTCAGATCTATAAATATTACCATTAATTCAGTTCTCATATTCCTTCTCTGAAAGTATTTAAAAAAAGAAAATAATGAAAAATCTATTGATACGTTGAATGTAAGCTAATTTTAACGCTGCACGAATAAACTGTTTTTATTATAAAGTACGGATAACATTATAATTTTATTTAAAATATGTTTATTTAAACGTACAATTATGTCTCATTATATAAATTATTTCGGAGTTTACGTGTGAAATGAAATAAATTTTAGACGTTACTCTCAAGTGGAAATAAAATAAACTGATTTTCGAGTACTACGTTGGATTACTTACTTCATATCTCTTTATTAACGACAATAACTATTTGAAAATTTAAGAGCTTTATCCGACCTGTGAGTTTTAGAAACCGTCTCGCGTAGTTATTCAAAGTGCTAATATATTATAACCCCGAATTTTGCACCGAAACTCTGACATATATATACATTTCTCCTTCCAGTGATACAATTTAAAAAACACAAAAATTAAGCTTTTAATGATAAATCTAAAATTAACATTCGTAACTATATAATTTTCTCTTGAACAACCACTCCAAGAACCCTTTCTTTGCACATCAAAACTCATTAATTTATTTAGAATTTTTTTTTACTCTTTTATGAACAGCAAATAAAACGATGTTTCATGAAATATCATTTTATGATAACGGATTTATTTAGCATTGCCAAAAGATGTAGCTTGTCTTTGAGTGAGTATGAAAGTGGCCGGTGTACTCATTCACATCTGTTAATTCCATAAATCATTTTCAATTTCCATCCTTACCCGAATAAAATTAAAGACTTTCTTTTTAGGTTACTTGGCGATAAACTATCGTTGGAAAAAAAAGGAAGAATAATCGAATTTTAAGCTTTTTGTTTTCTTAAGTTTTTCCTCAATTCGAAATGATTACAAGAAAAATTTCTCCAAGATAGAATTAAAATGACACGATTAAACTTCAGCTCAATTATGAAAGCGAACAGGTAGAAAACGAGAAGCTTCAGATAAAACCTCGGTTTGGTTTCTACCACCCCTTTTCAGCTACCCTGAAGCGCAAAAATACTCTTTCTCCTCGCTCTTCCACTCTATACCAAGGCTTTTGCCTTTATAAAAGTCTTCATAATTCCTTATTAGGGCTTTATTAAGAACAGACTCGTATTCCGTAGCTTTTTTATTAAATTATTACCAACGATTTTTACGTTCGCGAAATATTAGACCTCTTTTTTTTCTCTCCTCTAACAAATTTAGGTTTCGAGAAGTAAAAAATTAAGCTCAGCAGGTAAATTTAACCTCGAAGGAAAGTTTTCGTAACCTTAATTTGAACGGGAAACAAAAGGGCTTTGAATTATGAAACATATTGCGCTTCTTCCCATTAATTTCATTACAGGATATAGAAGTGGAGCAGCAGGATGTGTGAAGAGTTTGTGCGATTGCTTCGGCAGCACGGTGAACAGTGACGCTGTGTGAAAGTAAAAGAGCTTTTACTAGCGATAAGAAACTTTTTCTGCGACATTGTAAAGTGGTTGCAATTCTCCGCGCAATATTCCACAATTTCGTGATTTACTTTTTGTCATGAAGAATGAAATGTCACACTGAGGAACTGCAACATTTTTATTTCAAAAACGCTAACATTATTTTCATTTTCGAATAGTTTTATTCACCGTTTTATTTCCTATACGAACGTCGAAAAATTCTTGTCAAAGCAAGCGATCTTACTACTTAAAAGGTATTGATATTATGAAATGAAACTTATTTTTATTTTTTTTTCTTATTTTAATTATTTTCAACAAATTTACAACTTACATTTAAAAAAAAATTTGCGCTTCCTTCGTTTTCATTTCGCAAATAATGGCTTCTATGAAATAAAAACATTTTTCAATTTATAGAAAAATTTTTTCAGTTCTGACGCACGCTGTTTATGGTGGCTAATAATATGAAGTGAAATAATTTTTCCGGCAATAATTACGTCTTAGTGGGAAAATTTGTTTTTAAATAAACATCTTTCATGCAAATTGAATGAAATTGTAATTGCTCTCTAAGCTGATACATTATTTTGTGGGCTTCTTTCGACAGGGCAAGAATTAATCGAATTTGAAAATAAGTCAAAAAATTCAAATAGAGCTGCGTAAGTTACAAAACAAGAATATGCGGAAACTTAGATAAAAATTAATATGTAATTTCAGAAAACCACTTATAAGTCAACATAAATCTCATTTAATAAATACATTAATAATTACAGAACTTTACGTACGTTCGTACTTCGTATTTTTTACACCAGTACACTCCAGCAAAATAGCATTTATGAATGATCAGGGAATAGAATCAAAAACTTGAGTCTTGCGACCATTTAAAATGTTTAATAAAAAGATTTAACGAATACTTTGTTCGATTGTGGGACGAATAATACTTTAGCGGAATGATAATAAATAATTAATAGAAATAATTATACTAGCATAATTACTGATAAATTAATAGAAAATAAGTATGAATGCCTGAATAAAGTAGTAAAAGTATTTAAAAACCTTTTCATAAAAAGCTCTATTCATTTAAAATAATTTCTTATTCAATTTCAACGATTTTAATCATTCGCAGGTTTTTATTCTAAAATATTTACTTTAAAATTTAAATGTTTTAGAATCATTCTATGACACTGCCAAGGACCAACTGTAACTGTCACCAAAATTCGAAATATTTGCTGACTTTCCTTTGTAGGGAGCCGTTAATAAGTGTCGTTCTAAACACTGATTTGTTGTTGAAATTGTTTGGAAAACATCTACGAGATAAAAAAAATACTTTTTGCAAAAGTTTTTTCCTCTGACGTCCAAAACTATTCTCACTGATTAATAATCTCGGCACAACTAATAATACCGCGGGTCAAATCTTTGAATGGTAAAAAAGTACGTGATTTTTTATTCAGTTGAGAAAAGGAGCTTTCCCTTTTTTCCCAAATGAAAATAAATGTATGTAAACAAAAAACCTGAACTGAATTTTCATTATGTTCGAATACCCCTTTTATTTATGAGATTTTTCCTCAAATTTAATAAATCAGAATCGTTTAAATCAGTTAAATGGAGCTCATTTTATGGGTAATTGAATTTCATACGGTAAAGTTAGATAGGTTAGTTATCAGATTTAGGTGATTGCCAAGACTTATAAATTATGACAGTTATGAAGGCTCCTTGTGAACGAATTGGTTAAATTGAACTTTGAACAAAAAAATTCTGGCATTAGGGTTTGAAATGAAGCTGCGATTATTAATAATGTAATTGAAAAGAAAATGGATTGTCTCCTGACGACAGATAAATAATTCAAATGCAAATATTTTATATTTTATTCGAGCGCCAATTTGTATTGAACTATTGTGGTAATTAAGTGCACATGAATGGGCTAAAAAATTGGATTAAGATGTAGAATTGAATAGCAAATAGGGATTGCAGCCTAATAAATGGGCATCGTCACTTTTATTTAGAAACCCCTAGAAAATTTCTTCTCTTAGTTAAAGGATTGTTGAGCGAGCTTTATTCGGGGCAATGTTTGATATTGCATTAGTGTAATTTCAAGCACCAAAACTGGGAAAATTGTTACCACTTATAAAAATCAAATGCGTGAATTCCTGGTCTTTCTGGCCAGGATATTTTTTAAATTTTTCTAAATTTTCCACTCTTATTTATAACTCTGTACGAATTAAACATATAATGAACGTGTTTTATAAATATGTAATTAGAAAATTAAATTACTTATGTTACTCCGATTCCACCGTTATTCCTAAATAGAATTCCGAGACCTTCGGACTTTACGTTACAGCAAAAGTGGATTCGAAAATTTAATGAATGTTTATTGCTAATAAAGTATGTCATTGAGTTTTGAAATTCGTTCGCAGAATTAAGAACATAATAAAAAATGTGCAGAATTAAATTTAAAGTTAATTTTGCAAAAATTACGGTAATATGAACCAAATATTTTCTTATTATATCAATAAAAGAAAGATGAGGCTGTTTCTTAACTGCTATTTTAAATTTTCATATTTCTCTGCCTCTCACTGTGTGTGTACGTGTGTGAACCATGTGGCAACCAATATTTTATTTTACACCAAAAATAATTATTTAATAACAAATAAATATTATTGCAGTGCAGACATTACTTAAGAATGCGATTAATAATCGATATCGATATTAAGTGAAGTTAATTTCAATCGCATAAGGAAATTTATAGAAAATTAATTTTTCTCTTAAAATCAAAACGTAAATAATTTTCATTTATAAACCAATTTCAACTGGATTAAATAACTTTCTGTTGAAAGTAAAAAAAAATTGCTTTTTTTTACATAATGAATTCTTAATAAAATTTGAAGGCAACATTTGATATTAAGTACCATATTAATCTCGGTTTTAATATAATGTTATTTCTGTCGTTTCGCGTATCCAAATATAAGAATTTTCTTCTACGCCAAATAATCAGATAAGATTTTCCACTCGAGAAAACCTTTTCGCTAATCCCAGCTGCAATCTTTCGCAGTCTTTCCATCGGGTAGAAATGAGTCCTTCAACTTCGCTTAAAACATCTTGAACATGAAAAAAAGAAGTTATTTATTAGGATATATTTTTTTTCCACTTTCCTTTCCAACGGTGTCTGCATTTGATGCCTACACATGCTGACCATTTTCTGCCCAACATAAAATATTGTTTCCTTTCCTCCCCAGCTTTTTCTCCTCATTCTTTTTCTTTTTCTGCGTCTTCGCCCTTTCTCATGCATTAAATTACTTTTGGTCAACTTACTTTTATTTTCTTTATTGGTTATTGTAGCGTGCGGGTGATACGAATTACAGTGGATTTATTAGTGAGGTGTTGGAGCAGTAAAAGTAATAAATCTGCAGCTTTCTTAACGTTCTTACAAAATCTTTGATTAATATAAATGTGTCGCGCATTCAGAGAATCTTAAAAATAAATCGATAATTAGTGTTAATTTTACTTATACCGAGAACAATGCTATTCCTCTAAAAGTAATGGAAAGCATTAGTAAGTATTAGGTACTAATTAAAAGTTTATTTCCTAAACAAATTAGAAGTGCAAATAAATAAAAAAAATGTTACTCCCCTATCCATTTGTAGGAACAATGAGATAGTTTCACATAATCTGAAGATTTCCAACATAAGAAAGATCCTATGAAAACTTCTTATGTATTGGGAAAAATTTTCGGTTAACAGTATCTCCATGGATTTTTATTAAATCCATGACAAACGCAACCTACATTCTATAATATGAAACGAAAAATTATTATACGCTGAGCCTTTTTGTTATCGAAAATTGAATTCCGAAAACCTGCTACATCGTACAGTGCAATTTCTTCTTTTCTCTCCTTCTCTGACGAATAGAGAGCTTCCATTGTATTATTTCTGCAGATCTAATGGATGTTTTAATGCAAGAGGGAATAATTTCAAAGAATTACAAAAAGATTTCTATTTCTTGTATATAAAATGTTTTGAAAGGACTCTTCTTATTATTCATACTTAACAACATTTGAAAACCCGAAACCTTAGTTTTAAGGATCTGATAATTTGATTTGAATATTCTTATATATGATTTAAGGAATTCCCATTCTCTTTAATCTTAAACTGGATTTCTATCATCCAGCCCTAATATCAAATAACTAAAACACTTCTATTATTATTTTCAAACCAGTATAAAAAGAGTTTAAAAAAAGATGATAGAAAATAATAGAATTTAAGATAACAGAATATAAAATCCTAAAGTAAAAAAAAAACAACTCTTCAAATAATCTATCATTTTTTATCAATAAAGTGTAAATTTTTTTACATATGTATTCAGTAGTAAATTGATAAAACGTAGCGGCACAGCTTAATGTTTCCTAACAAATACGAATAATATATAAATATGCTATATACTGTAAAATATTGAAACGGGGTAATTTATTACGTATCTGACAACTGAACGTACCTTATGATTTATATTGAATCAATTCTAATTTAATTTTAAAAATTTAAGAAAGATATATAACTCTTTTTGCAATACTGGTCTTCTTTATTTAAACAAATAAATATTATGGTTTTTGAATTTTAAATTGAAAAACTTTTAAGGGTGCTTTTCATGATGTATAAGTGATATGCCTTCCCAATTAATTTTATTTTTCTTCATATTAATATCAATGGAGAGAAATAATTCAGTTATTAAACAGGAGTCATATGAAGTTGTAATTTTATATTCTAGTGTACGCTAAAATACATTATTTAAAACTTGACACTAAAATACAGTTCTCTTGACGATAATGTAATATTCGCTCATTTGTACTGAAATTTTCACCACCAAAATCTCAGAGAAATAAATATTAAAAGGGATCTCCACATGGAATTTATTAGGAAATCCTAATTATTCATGGGCGGACTTAATGAACAAATAAATATTGTAACCAGAGAAATTGATATTTTTGTATGATGAACACAGCGCTTTCACTAAGCCATATTGTTAAGTATATGAAAAAAGAGAAAAAATTTGAAAAACATTGAGATTACGCGCACAGAAAAAAATTCAAAATGTGTGCTAATATTCAGCCACGTTTCATAATATTCCTACCGCTAATTTCAACATTTTACTAATAATAATGTTGATGTGAGTAGTAAATTATTTGAAATTAATTTCGAACTACCAAGAGTAATAAGGATTATTTCTTCATTAAAAAATTGGCAATTTTCAAATCTGGCAAAGAAAACAGAGTATAAAAAATCATTTAATATTCTTCCCTAAATTATTAATCGGAATATTATCAAAATTAATTTGTGTGCTCCATGTTGGAAATCTGCTGATCCTCAAGTGCCTGTTTTTCTACCAGGTTAATATTTTAAATGATGTTATCGGAAATTATGGCAACACTAAACATAAATGTTCCTGTTACTATGTCAAAACTTTAACATCAAAGCAAATTCAATTTTTCAAAATCGATTTCTTGCTACAATCAAAATAGGAAGCCAAAGCAAAATTAATAAAAAATTAACTTCGATTTTCATACACATAAATAATATCTCAATTAACATATATTTGGCGGAATATTTCCCTCAATATAGAACTAACACAATAACATTTAGTCGCGATCTACATTATATGAAGTGTTTTTAAAATTTGATAGTCTAATGATTATCCTATATTCCATACATTTTTCTTTAATCTTGTGATGTAAAATTTTCGCTCGCGAAGTAAAATTTACTTTGAGTGTATACATATTATATTTTTCCTATAATTTCTATAATTTCTCAAAGCCGTTTTTCATTCGCAAACATGTTTCTAATAACAAACATAAGCATGTTAAATATTTTATAATCGTAAACAAGCATGTTATAATCGATATATTTCACAATGTGTTACTTCTTACATTTGCTGCGAACTGATATTAATTTCATTAAATCTAAAAACACTAAGTAAAGATTTCGAAAAGAACGTAAATTATTAACCAAGTATTTGACATCAAAAAATATTTTTGATTAAATTATTAATTGCTGCGTTGGCAAATGCTGAATAAAAATTATAATATTCGGAATTCAAATTTTTTTTTCAATAAATATTAAAATGCTATTAGTTAATATTTAATAAGCTCAAAATCACAATTGATACGCTCGAAGATGAAAGCGATCTAGAAGATATAACAGGAAATTAGCTCATAAATATGAACTCCAGAATTTAATCATCTTTACAATTATTCCATTTATTTCTCTTTTTAAAAATATGTTTTGAATTGATTTCATATTAATTTGCCAATTTATAAAAAAAATTTATATTAATTGCCAGTTTTAATTTGCCAAAATATAAAAAAAATGTTTCGATTCTGAAAAAATAAAAAGGAAATGTTCGTTTTGATATAATATTCTTTGCATCAAGAGGAGAGCAAAGTTATGGCGTCAACTTAAAAAATTAATTAACGGATTTTCGGGGAGTTATGCTGGGAAAGAAACGAGAATTCATAAATATCATAATATTAATATTTAATAGTTTACGTCTTTTTCAAGCTTTTATTCTTTTTTATTTAAAACTTTATGAAAGCTTAAAATACTCCGGTACATTGCGATGCAGCCAAAGTGACTTTACGTATTTCGTTCTTATAACAAAATTACCTCTGTAGCAGCCAACAATATTTTTTATTTCTCAAAAAATACTTTTAAAAACAAGGAGATTTTAATTTTCAGATTTAAATACTTTTGACAAGGAGATTTTAGATTTAGTGACTCAGTATTAAAAAGTATTTTAAAATCAAAGCACTATCCTGACATCCTTGCATACGGTCAATCGAAAGAACTAAAAACTAGGACCGGTGGAGCCCAATTGGAAAACATTAAATAAAATTAAAAAGGAATAAAGGAATCACTTTCTATTGTTTCAAAATCTTAATCATTGGAACTGTAAATTAATTTAAATCAGGAGATGTAATACCAAAGGGCATTAATATAGCCAATCAATATTTAATTGTTTCTCATGAACGATTACACTAATTAAATTCTTATTTTTTTGCAGTATAAAAATATCAATGTTAAAAGTCTTATTTATCTGACTTCGACGATGAAGTATGAAAAATTCAATATCAAATATACTTATTAAAATGTTTTAGATGAAAAAAAGAAAATAAAGGTGAAATAGTTCATATGCAATAATGAATAAATAGTTCATAGTTTATAATAAAGAGACACTGAAAATATATTATTATTTAATATTTACAATTAAACTTACTCGAAATTGCATTTTTCTTAGCAATGACTATCAGAATAGCAATATTTTTATAAGAAGCAATAATTTTAAAAGAAAGAATCTTGGTTCGTCTCTGTTTCATTAATTTATTGTATATCAAATGTGTAGAAAAACTGCATGACATGAACAAGAAAGATAGTAATAACTTTACCAATATCAAGATCCTTGACCCAAAGTTGAAATTCAGAAAAAAAGGTTGAAGTTTTCATCAGATTCGAGAACTTTATTTGCTTAATGAAAGGAAAGAATAAAACGTGAAAGAAGAAGGCCGCATTCAAAAAGTTTTAATTTATCAAATAATCTTTTTACAGGGAATAAATAAGAGAACGAAAGTAACAGAAAAAGCGCACTATATTATAAAATATTGCATTTTACTAGTCATATCGTAATATATCGATGAGCATTCACTAAAAGGATAAGATGATCATCCTTATGGAAAAAAAAAAAGGACTGGAAAAGCTGAATGTAACTGGTGAAACAGTGGATGCAACCTGAAGAACAATTTTGATGGAACAAGGATGCAGGGTTTGAGTAGCACATTGTCTTCCTCTTAACTTCAGTATTCATAGTCAGAAACTGTTTTGAATAATTTCTTTTTGCCGAATTTTACCATCCTTTTCCGAGGTTCAAAGGTACCAAAAATCCAATCCTAGACATGACCGTGGGCCAACATTCAAATGACACCTTTGATCTTTTTAATTATTTTAAATTTTAATTTCTTTCTGGTTTCACTCTTAAATTCTTACAGTAAAATACCTTTCGGGAGAATCTGCATTCTACCTATATTTCTCATTCCTTTAACGCAACTCTTGTTTTTATCACGTTTCCATTTTGGCTTTTTCATTTTGATTAACATTCTCTGCTTTAGCATGCAAGACATGGAATTCACCCCGAATTGTTTAGTTTCTCTTGGTTTTAGATAATTAAAAAAAAAAAAAAAAAAAAAAAAAAAAAAATTAAAACATTTTTAACCTTCTTTGTGATAGCATACAACTCATTTATTTCGAAGTAATGAGAAACGTATATACTACAGGGAAAAACATATCCATGAAAAAGTATTTATATTTATATGTACACTACATATACACATATATATTGTTTCATCCATCACCATCACGAAAGAAAAATTGAAATGAGTTCTTTAATAAAGAACTCATTAATAAATTATAAATAAAATAATAAATTCTCTATATAATTATAATTATAATAATTATAATTCTTTAATAAATTCTCACTTAACAAAGTTGTCAAAGATAAGTAAAAAAATTACATAGAAATAAGTGAGTGTGTAATGCACCGCGAGACAATGAAGTTTTTTTACATTGCAGCAGTCAAAGTCAAACGGCCAAACTTTTGTTTTACTCGTAATAACAACAATTGGAGCTTAGAGAAAATAAAATGATTAATAGCAGGAAATGGATGGCGGTTAAAATTTCGTACAAAAAAGAAATTCAATTTCATATCGGGGAGGTTGGAAAAGGAGAAAAAAGCGTGCAGAAGAGATTGGTGATTGACAGGGATGATTTACTGGATAAGTGCTAGAATTCCGAATGTTCGACTCGAAAATTACACACGAGAGAGTTCGATCGCTTGGAACTAAACGGGGTATCAGCACGAGATGTCACGAGGAAGCGAGTAAATCGTGGACAAAATTAAACAAACGCGAAGATTTCACGGACCCTAACGAAGTTCATGAATAAAACAACAAAAAGCAAACTTTTCTGGTTTGTTCATGGCGTCGGAGGAAAAATACATTTTTCGTGCTTTCAGTTCGATTAAGTTTTAATCCCATGTACATCTTCGCAAGTGGAGCGGTGTTCTTATCATAAATACTTACAAAACTTTTATACTTATGAGTAGCCAGAAGGGAATTATACATATATATATCACGATATTAGCGCTTTTTCTCTGTGTATTGTCTGTTGAAAAATAATTCTATATAACACATCCAGATAAAGCACAAAAAAAAAGTCGCTTTTGATGACAATAAGTTTTCCCGAAGGAATCGATTTACATTCATCGTGAACGGCGTTGAGCTTTCATATAAATATATATGACCTCATACAGAAATAGCAATTTGCAATTTTTTTCGTATGAATAGAACATGTCTTGCATCATTATATATAAAACTATTAATTAAAAAGATTGTGCCGCATTTCAAGAATGATAAAATTTAAAATTTTCTACAATCTTGAAACTTCATTTAACATTATTTTCATTTAAAGAATATATTTATTACTATATAATTTCATTAAAAAAATATATGAATTATTATTGGCATTTAGAAAAGGAAAACAGGTTCAATTACGTTCATAACATAAAGTTGAGCAAAAAATCAATAACGCTCCAATCTACCATTTAAATTCGAAGACCTCCCGCTTCATTTTAGTAGACCTGAGAAGACTCAGCAAGGCAAAATCGAGCTTTTTCTTGTATCAAAAAATTTTTTTTGATACAAGAAAAGCATGGAACACGGGAAAAACTGATATTAATATTTTATTTAAAGTTAGGCGTTTTGGTAAAAATGTTTTCAATTCAACCACATTAATTTTTGATGTACCCTGCGCATTAATGATAGACGGTAGGAAATGTAAATGGAACTCAAAATAAGATTCGAAACCTAACTTCAGTAACGATTAACTTTTACCAGATAAATTTAGAAAAAAAAAAAAAGTCGATTAAAAATTTATTTTAGAATGTATAAAACTACGTAAAGTTAAATGGCCGAGTTTCAAATAAATTTAATGTACGACTTACGTAAATGTACAGAATTTTTTGAGAATCCCTTTTCAAAGGTTTCTTCGACAATTTTTGAAAGTGTAGAGCCATCACTTTTATTCAAAATGCTATAAATATTAGGAGACATGAAAATTTTATTTATGTACATATTTCATTTATATATGTCTATAACTGATATATGTATATAATTTCTAAATAAAATATTAGGCAAATTTGTTTATATGCATAAATCAGTAAGTTATAAACAATATCTGCGTCCGAGTTTATCTAATTTAAAAAAAATTTTTTTAAACGCTTTAGTTTTAAATTCAGATATCCTTTTCTAAATATTCGACATATTTTACAATTGCATCAAGTGCTTATAATATAAATCTTAATCCTATCTTAATCCACCTTTCTAATTTTATTTTTCGTAAGCTGATTTATTATGCTGAAAAATATATAGTAATAAATTTTACATAAATCTTGGTATAATTCACTTTTTTATATAAGTCAGCATTAATTTCAGGCTGCTATATATTTGTGCGCTTCATATATAACTTCCATCATTTACTTAATATATATAATTCATTCTCTAGTTTTTCACACAGTAATATATTTTTAAACAAACATTGAACCGTCCAAAGGCAGAGTTAGTTTATAAGCGTTCGGATCAATTCAAAGTTCTTTAAAAAAGGTTTATAGAAAAAATGAATTGTTCCTATCAAAATCCTAATCATCCTTTAAAAAAGAAGAATTGATAAAATGGCGAGGCACTTACAGTTAGTTCCATTACAAAATTTCTTCTCTTTCTGTCATTTACCTTCCTGGGCTTGTATTTAAGCGTAAAGTTTGTGCTTAAGCGTTCCTTTGTGCGAGGAGATTTGAATGTAGTAGGAAACCATCGTTAAATTTTCCTTTGTAAATAACAATGACTTTAGTAGTTTTTAAAAATATAAAACCATATATTCTTTAATGATGTTATCCCACTAAATTCGTTTCTTTCAGGGTTTGTTTTTTTCAGGGTTTGTTTTTTTTACCAAAAACTGTTAATACTGGTATTTCGCCAAAAACCTGATATAATGTTTCTATTGAAAGTTCGATTTGACTAGACGGTACGAGGTATTAGTTTTGGGTATAAAATTAGGCAAAAATCGAAAAAAAATATTTTTTTTCTGAATAAATGTTTTTTAATGAGAAAATTTCAAGTTTCCACCATATATGTTAATAAAGAGTGCATAAATAAAAAAAAAGTATTCAATAAAAACCATTTGTTAAATTGATTCGAATCGAAATTATTTTTAATTTCAGAATCCGAGACAACATAATCGATAATTAATAAGGAAAAAAGCCTTTTGCTGAAGCCTTGGAATGTGCTTCGAATAATTTTACAATAAACGTCAATATATTTAAATATAAATAAAAATAAATAAAAATGCAAAGCTTAAAATTTCAAAAAACTTTAATACCAATATTTAAGCTTAAATTTTAAATATGATTCATTTACTGCAAATTTTTTAGGAATTGTGATTTAAATCGAGTTTTAAATGTGCATGACGGAAATAAAAATTATTTAACAAAATAATTTCATTAACGCTTACCATTAAACATTTTCACGATAATAGCATAGCTTTCTTTCAGATTCTTAATTAAGAAAAAAGATTTCCGTTCGAAAAATACAATAACGCAATGATGAAAGAAAGAATATTCTTTACAAGCGAACAATTCAAAAAAACGTAATGCCGTCTTTTTATTGATTGTCTAGTTGCGGCACGTTAGAGTTGTTCTTATGCATTTAAGAAGATAAAATTATGTGTACATTTTTCGATTTTGCATTATAATTATGTAATATAAAATCGAATGATAGAAATCCTGGTCCTTTAAAATTGCATTTTACGTTGTTAAAATGACCCAAAAGTTTGCTGAGAAAGACGTACGCTCCAATTTTATGTTTATCAATTCTTTCATTGGATATGATATTGTATTTGTATGTATGTTATTGCAATTGTGACTTATCACAGATATCTCCCTTTCGATTCTCCAAATGGAAATGACAGTTGGGACATCCAGAACCTCGCCACTATTTCCTCTCTAAATTGGGATTACCAGAAGTAAAAAGCTTGAATCGAGGAACGTCATAATTTAGTTACATAACAGAATTCAAATAGCTAACATTTGAATGGGTTTCAGACACCTGTGGATTTCCGGCACGACCCGTCCCGTTCACTCCTTTCACATGGAGCAGAGAAAGAAATTACGGGGGAAGAAAGAGCAGCGAGGAACTAAAAAGCACAGGGAAAAAAAATTTTTCTTTCGAATCAGTTTTACTGTTTGGAAAAACGACAGTTGCCTTGATTTTTTCGCACAATGGATTTTTATTTGTCGATCGTAAATTTTTCCACTCTTGAAAAGCAATACGCAAGATGGAAAGATTTATAATAATACAAATAAATTTAATACAAGAGAGCAATATGTTAAAAAATGAAGCCGAGCTGTTTTTTAAGTGTTCATGTGTCGCCAAAAATAAAAATTTTTTTTCAGCTATTTAATTAAAAGACACCATAAAATATTGATTCAATTATTACGCATTAAAAAATTTATGAAAAGGCCAAAAGACATTCAATGAGAAATAAACAGACGGAAAACTGAAACATAAAATTTTATAAGACTCTTTTCTTTCTCACACGTTGTATTTATGAATTTCCAAACAAGAACTTGGGCAAAATTGGGCTTTTAAAAAAAAGTTACCTAAATCTGAAACTATATTTAGTCGTATTAATACGTCTTAAAATAGTGTCACGTATTTTATGATAAGGATGAGCAGCCTTCCCATTTATATGAACATTGTCGCGGTTTTATGGTAATTTTTTACGTATTTAGATCTCATTGATTTTTAATCCCCTTCACATATTTAGTCATTTAAAATTCAAAATATAAATGTGTAATTCACATCTGAATACGGAATATGCACTGAAATTTACACCGAGATCTAAAAAAAATGTTCATAGTATATATATACATGTACCACATACAAGAAGAGATATCACTTATTTCGTGGCTTGAGATAATTCCCAAGATTCCAATCATGGGATGTGGTTTTCTTCCATGTGGGCTACTTAATTTTGAATTTATTCGCCGAATTGCGGTTCAATAACATGAATGGTAGTAGAAGTGACGAGTCAAGGAAACGAGACAATGATGCTTTGAACGCTTAATTTCAACTGGATTTCATATTCACAGTATTATAAAAAATTATTATAAAATGAAGCTCCTACTAAAATAAAGAATTCTTTAATCTTTCAGAATGAAGTGTGAAGCCGAAAACGAATTTTGGACGACAGCATTTAATTCTAGGCACGAATCACGAAACCCAAATGAAATATTCACAGAATCATGTAGGATGATATAAAATTTTATAAATTATTCTAGGAGCCAAGTTTTGTTCTTTAACTTGAAAAACTCCAGTTTGTACGCTGAAAAATATAAAGTATTCTTTTTCTTTTCTCTTCCCCTTTTCCTGAATGGTTTTTTGAACCATTAAATTAAATTTACATAATTTTCATTCTGTGCAAAGTCACTCATATATACATATATAACATTTTATTTTTTTCGTGTTTTCTACCAACTAGTGTGAACATTCGGTATACTATGCCTATTTATTAAAACTTCCCTAAAAAATCAAATTCGATAAAATGCAGCTGATAAAACCTTAAGCAAAATATTGTTTTTACTGAGAAAATTTCAATTGATTTAAGTGTTTTAATAAAAGCCAAAAAAGGAACTTTTTACTTCTTTGAATAATTTTAGCCATTTTTACCCATGAATATATCTTTATTTCTTGAAAAGAATTGAAATGCCTGAAAAAGTATGTACTTCTGCCCTACACGCAACACTGCGAGAAAAAATAATTAAAAACTACTCAACAATTTTAAAATAACTTTCACATCAATTAAATTAAAATTTTGTTTTCTATTATAATGTAATAACTGGATTAATCTTAGGTACGGTTGATTAACGTGTATTGCAAGGAATTTTTTCTTTTGCATCATAAGCAAATATATTAGTTAATTTGACGTCTATTAATACTTTCGTACTCAATAACGAAAAGTAAAACACTTAATCTGCTCAACACGAAAACCTAATGTTAATCCCGAGGCCAAATAAATAGCAAATTATGCGCTTTAAAATCAATTAAATAGATTGTCAGCATGAGAAGTGAACAGTCTGCATCAATTTTATTTTTTTTCTTTGATCTCCTACAAAGTATTTTTTAGTCTTCAAGTTCATATACGCAAATTGTACAACGGTGAAGTTTATAAAATTTAGTCTTTGAAAGGCAGTTAAAAATTATTAGTAATAGGATAAGTTTGTTTATTATAATCGGTACCGCATGCTGAGAAATGAAAAATGGAGTGCATTAAATTTCAATCTCGGTTAAAATTTTTCTTGTACGCTATGAAAATATCTTCACTAGAACCCCTATTCCTTTCTTCCTCAACGAAAAAATTTGCAATTTTTATTCCTAAAAGAACTTTAAAAATTTTAAGAATTTTATTAAAATTTATATAATCCATGAGAGAAAAATTGATATTTAAGAAAAATGTCACACAAAAAAAGATATGAAAAATAAAAATGATAAATCAACATTTTGGTAGGCCAATATGCCGGACCCGAAAATATTTTTCGAACAGCGAAAACGGTATTTTCTGATAATGAAAATCTTTTGACGACATAGCTCCAAAGCCAATAAATTTAAACGACATCGTTAATGACTCATTATTAGGTAATCAAATGAGAGTACTTACTTCTATCATAGTGGCGAAATGAGGAGTATTAAAAAATTTGAATATTACACATCTGACAGTCACTTGAGGATTTGACTTTCTTTTTCTATTTTCTAACAGAAATAAAAATTAAAAACATTTCTTTCCTACACTGCAAGCATTCGCAATGTTTCTAGTTAAAACGTCAATATTTTATACAAAATACAAATAAATCGTTTTAGGTGTGTTAGGCTTCTATGACTATAATTACACATTCAGTAAACAACTTGCACTTCTGATGATTAATTGATTTTTGGCACTTTGAATTTCATAAAGATTTTTTGGCTTTACTCATCATTTGAAGGAAAAATTATATCTGTTTAAAATATAAAAATCATTGACTTCAAATACTATGTTATTAATGTTTTCACGATACCGAAATCCATTTCCTTTTATAAAATAAACAATGATGTAAAAACCACAAAATAATAAAAATAATTAAGTCCTTATGATTTCTTTTATCACAAAATTATTATCACATTATAAAATTTTAATTTTTATTTAACAATTGAATATTTAAGTATAAATGTGCCTCATCCTAAACTACCCACAATTATTTCGTATTTAATTAATTCCTCTAATATTCCGTTTTATCACTTTCATACTTTAAAGCATTTTCAACATTCTTTTCAATTTAACTCCACCTACTTATTAAAACTTTATTACTTATCTTTAAAACTTTAAATAATTCTCTACGAAGATAATGGCAATGCCCATGAATTTTGTTATTATAAGGTGAAAAATATGCCACAAATTACATTCGTAATTTGACGTAAACATTTTAGTGCTTTCAACATTAAAAATCAATTAAATCTATTTAATAAAAGATGGCAAAATCATTTATTATTCTACATAAAAATGTTAATTTAACTTTAATAGTTTTTATAAATTAATTAACATTTATTACGATTTACCGCAATGAAATCCAAAATTTCTTAATTTAAATCTGTTTTTCATAATTTCTTTTGGTTAAAATAAAAATTATTTTTTACATACAGACGCTTTATTTATGTAAAAAAAAATTAGGAGATAAAGAATGAAAAAATTTTCTAAAAGTTTAATGTTTTACAATTTAATCCGCATTCGTTGTCGTCGTCGAACAATTGAAAAATGATTGAATAATATTTTAGCACTTGTCTTCTTGCATACAATTAATAAAATTTTTCCTAAATCTATTTTATTATGACATGAATATGCTGAGGTATTTATAAAAGTTGGTTGACTTATCCTTCCATTTATTTCAATGAAATTCCAGAAGTCACTTAATTTCTAACTAAAAAGTCACTGCTTCTCTAAAACTTTTGACTAATTTCCTTCAGTCATTTGTCTTCAAGAATAAATTTAAAATAATAAAAACAAAAATTTGAATTTGAATTTGTCTTAAACGAATGATTTAGTAAAAATAATCAACATATTTTAAACTGCTATTATATTCCTTTATTCATAAAATTTTTCGGTTACATCTGAAAATATCAGAGCCTCGAAATTGCTTTAACAGTTTTATATGCATATTTGAATTGTTTACACAAAATAAAACAGTACATAAAATCATATTTACATATTTTATGTTTTTATTGTTCACATATTTTTGTCGGAAATTTCTCAAAGTCATTTTTTCAATAAGTCTTCCTTGTACAAGAACTTTCCTCATAATTTCTGAGTCAATGTTTAACTCCGGCATTGGTAGTATTAGCACTAATAATCACTGCATTAAATTTATGGGTTTTGGATTAGTAACTATATAGGCAGGGCCATGTGCTACAATCGATTTGAATTTAAATTAAATTTTACATGACAGAATATATTATAGGTAAATTATATCTCTTCGGCCATTTTGGGTGGTGTTTGAAGATAAGAAATCCAATAGATTCATATTGTTAAATTTGAATATATCCATACAATACCGAATATAATCAAGAAAAAAATAACAGAAAGAAGCCCGTACAATGCTGCAAAAACAACACGATATAAATGCAGAATGAGAAGAATTTTAGCTAAATTAAAATCGATGTAAATCTAAAATTAAAATCGATTGCATTCTTTTACATGTTTTTTTGATAAATAAATATAATTTAAATATAATTTATATTGTGAAATAAATATATCTTCTTGATATAAAATTTAAATTATTAAAAGGAATTCTTCCAGTAATTTTCTTGTGCATTTCAAATATGTTTTTCCTGCAATAGGGCATATCAAAGGGTTTTTTTATATGAAGCAGAACAAAGTAGCAGAAAGAAGCCCATCGAATGCTGCAAGAACAACACGTTGTAAATGGAGTATTAGAGGAATTTTAAAAAAGAAAAAAAGGAAAATAACATGAAAATTCATTTCAAGAGATAATCCATTAATTATTATACATTTCGGGACAGGGGATCTCGCATCAAAATTAAATCTCCGATCATTTTTAACAAAACAAATTATCAAAGCTCAAAAAAGTCCCAGATAACTGGATGTATTAAAATCAATTTTTATCTCTTATCCGTGCTAAAAATAAAATTTTTTCCGAGTTTCTTATTTCCGAAATACTTATTACCTTATGATATTACTATTAAATGCAGTATCATAAAAAGAATGCAAATAAAATTGAATAGGTAATGCAGGTGCTACACGAGGCGAAAATATGCTAGAGTCGAATACTACGATTATCAGACTCTATTGCTTTTCATTAATTTTTTAACATAAGAAAACGTGTCATATTCCCATACGTAGTAAAACAATAGATGCTAGAAAATTATAGATACTATATTAAGCTTTTCATTTTTCAGATTCGTGCTTTTGCCATGAACTATAATCTTGACTCAAAATGCAATATTTCAACTAAAAACCATAAGTTAAACAATTTTTCTCATACCAGTTCTTCCTGATTATTAAAGGAAAGACCAATTGTTATTCTATAATAATTAGCGGTAAATAAATAGATTTCCTCTCATTGGTATAATAAAAGTCATCTAATATAACAAATCGTAAAACGTCTATGTATTTAGAAAGAACAATTAGGAAAGCCAAAAACTTCGTGAAAATAATAAATGAAGTGGAATAAATTTCGGATTTACCTGATTTTCCATAAAATATATACATAAATGTTACAACGAATTATTTAGCTTACCTCTATAATTATGTTCACTTGTTACCTCGAAAAATTTTAACAGGTGAAATGAAATGTAAAACAACTACATAAAGTCCATTTTCTATAAACTTCAGAAATATAAAAAGAAATAAGAAAAAAAAATGAATCAAAATTATTTTCCCGGCTTAAAAAATGTAGCTTTAAATTTCGCTGATAAAAACATTTATTTAAAAAAAAATATTTTAAAGATTGAACCACAAATTAATGTTTAGGCAATTCAAACTTTCCCAGCTAATTACTTTGAGATTTAAAAGTAATAAGCCGGAAAATCTGGAAAATTAACACAAAAAAAGTGTTCGAAACTAATCTGGATTTAGATTTCAACTCGAAAAGGATAAAAATATTGGAAAAAGTTAGTTTTAACAAAAAATGAGGAGTGTATCGCAAAATAATTAGTCCGATCTTAATAAAAAAAAAGCATTATTTTTTTTAATCCATTATTCAAAAGCAATTAAAGTTAATTTTTCTTTGAAACAGAAAAACCCACTAAAGTAAAAAGCTAAAAAGGATTTCATTGTAAAATAAGAAAAAGTTGCCAAAAGAAAATAGGGCAGACTGAAAAGCGAAGGAGGATTTTGGGTTAGAATAAAGCGAACGAATCAAACTAATTATTTTTTATTTTACAAGTGAATTCGACACTCGAAATTAATTAAAATAGGAAAAAACCAGCAAAAATTTAATTTTTGAAATAGAAAATTTCTTTAGAAAAAAAGGGAAAATTTAGAGAAAAAAAAATTTTAAATGTTGGTAAAAGAACTCGAAAGAAGATTCAATTCTAGAATCTAATGAAACAAAATAAAATAAATCTTTCATTCTCATTCCTCTAAAAAGAGTAAAATCAATTCATTTAATTACATGGAAAATACAAATATGAAAACTTTATTCGAAAAAACTTTCATTGATGTAAAAATTATTTTATCTTATATTGAAAAAATTATGGAGAAGTTTATTTCAGGCAGTAAACACATTATTAAGTGAAAAATTATTTATATATAAAAAAGTAATTTTTTTTTGCTAGATTTGAGAAAAAAGAAAAATTTAAAAAGAACAGACATTAAAAACGCGAGGCAAGATAACCGGGATGCAAATACGTGATATACTTCACAAGAAGGTTTACGATTTAATTTCGAAATATATAACCAATATTTCATACTAAAAGCTTTTAAATATTTTTCAGCAAATGGCCTTACAAACCTTTCGCATAATGCATACTTGCAAGAATTTCCGGAAAAGTATGAATTCAGCATTGAATAACAGATGCTTTTTCGTGAATTTTTATAATATGTGCAAACATTCAATTTCTTTTGACCTAGATCTGTCTTTTTCCTATTCCTTCTTAGTTAAGGGCTCAAATTTTATTTGACAAAGCTCTAAAATCTCCGACTCAATAATATTTTTCCATCATTACGTTTCCTCAGCAGCAAACCAAGCACAAAATACTGCTTCAGAATCCGATATCTCCAGAATAATTCTCAGGATTCAATCACAGGAATGTCTTTTCGAAGTTCATATATCAATTTTTTCTTCTCCCTTACAGATTCGATATTCTATTTAGAGATGTGAACGACATCCATGATTGGAATTAAAACGGTCAGAGACTGAAATAAATAATTTTTCCTTCTTAAAATACTATATAGTAACCCTTTCCATTTAGTGAATTTCGATGATTTTTTTTTAACATACAATAATTACAAATACAATACAATATAATTACAATTGTATACAATACAGTACAAATAAAAAAAAATATATTAACATACAATAATAAAAAATACATTAACAATTATTCCATAATTTCATCATTGTTAAAAAATATTTTGTCGTAGAAAAAAAATATAAATGCCTTATTATATTCATGTTTCGATCCACCATATTCATGGACAATTCAGATAAATCCTCAAATCGAGTTTACCTGTTCCATTTAATTTAACCCATAGTCATTTATTATAATAAAAACGAAAATTTCACGTGATCTTTAAAAATTTTTCTGCATTCATTTTACTTAATTTTTCATAAGCTATAAAAAAAAATTCGATTACTTTAATTGATGATTTAAGCTCCATCTAATTGCAACTTCCCCGAGCAATGATGAAGAAAGAAATCTCATGATCTAATAACTCTGGAAAAAGGATCCCCATTTACATAAATTACCGGATCCCCAAAGCTTAGAAACCGAGTTTTCTCTTTCCGGGAGCGTCGAGAAAAGAAGTGAAAAACGTGTTAAACCATTTTCATTATCATACAGGTAAAAGCAAAATGTAAAAGTAGGTTTATCAAAATAATTTTCAGAGAACAAAAGCGGGTTAATGCAAAACGGTCTGGCTAATAAACGTTTTTTCTAATAAAGATATAATGTGAAATTGTGGTTCTCTTGGGAAAAGGCTCGAAAAATTGATTACGGAGATTATTTTAAAATGCCAAAAGTAATGTCATTAACTTGGTAGGGCACAGTTCTCCTGATTAATCAAACCCGACGTTTAATAATTACAAGTATCTAATATTTAAATTGTCTGATGATTCAGAAAATAATTGTCGCTGCGAATAGATTTAAAACCAATTCATTTCTGTCGCTTCGAAAAGATTTACTGCACAGAAGAAAACAACGAAAATCTACATCCATCTGTTCCAAGCAACAGAAGAGCTTGCGTTAGGGGAAAAATTCTTAATTGAATGTGGATTTATTTTTCTTGTCTTATCACTTTTCAGCCTTGCTTTTCAAAACTTGATCAGCCAAACAAGCAACATACTTAATTACTAAATTGACTTGTGACTTGGCTTTATCCTATCGGTCTTACTTTTTTGGCTAAATTTAATGAAATCCTTTCATTTTCTCTCAAGTTATTCCTCTCATTTTGTCCCTCGGTTCCATCTTTTTGCCTCCTTTCTTTATTTCGTCGTCAGTTCAAACCTTTTTGAAGATTTGGGATCATCGCGATAACTTCACAAACAAAAAAAAATCGAAAAAGCAAAGACTCCTTCAAGAGGTGGAGCGAAGACGGGAAACAGAAAGATTTCGGATTTGCTTTTCGAAATTCGCTATCCACACAAATCCCACCTGCGAAAACAATGAAATCTTAAACTTTCTGAAACTTTTTTCGTTTTTGGTAAAGAAAAATTTAATCGAAAGCAATTTTCCCCGATCGATGAAACTTGAAACTTCTCGAATGAAACTTTTTAATTTCCATTTCGTTAGATTCTGGAAAGTTTGGTTGCCCGAAAACTCCTCAAAAATAATGAAATTCGACGACTGATGAAAACATTTGAAAAAACTTTTTAGCCCGATATTTCTTTAGCTGATTCTGCTGCAATTTCGACAAAAACAAAAAATGATATGGGCTATCACATTATTCATATTTTACATTTAAAAAAAAATCTCGGGCAGTTTACGAGATTAAAAAAATGCGAAATATGTGAATCATTAAATTAATTTAATATATTTTATTCCGTCATCTGAGCGAGCTTCACAAATAATGAATTCTAAATGGTATATTAAATTTTGAAATCAAGTATAATTGCTTTACTTGAAAATTATTTATTAAATTTTAAAATATAAAATGCAATTGAACTTGGATGACCGAAACATATATATACATCAAAGATTTTAGTAGCGTGCACCTTTCGATCTCGGAGCACGCGATCTGTTACTTTTGTAATATTTGATAAAGGACTTAAACGACAAATTTTCCAAGACGGTGAATGTCAATTCTTATTTGAACTTAATTACCACCAAAAAAATAATATCCTTTTTCATGCATCACATAGCTATATGCATCGGTTATTTTAGCCGTTTTAAATGAAAAAAAAAGATTATTAACTTGTCGGAAATATATGAATGTGAAAACAATGTACGAATTAAGACCAGTTTCGTCATTTTTTTGTGGTGGATAAATCAATTCACAATCTGACTTTCATCTTTTTAACGTTCAAAATTACGGATTAGACTTATATCTGCCTTTCGAGTGAATTCACCCAAAAATTATTAATGAATCTGAAATATTGCTTAAGAAAATATAAAGCTCCTTCATTCATCCGGAAATAAGGAACCTTTAATCAGTTAATCCCTGCAGTCGCAAGGCGATAGATACACTTTACTGAATTGAAAGTCTATCTGACCAAATAATTAAATTGGAAGAGTTTAGCTAAAAAATCGAGAGGAGTTTTAAAAATTTACCTTTTCATAGTATCTAGAGAATAAAAATGTAGCAAAATTAAGTTCATTTCCAAGGTTTGAGATTACTGAGCGCCGGAAAGCAGAAAGCGTGCAATAAATCTGAGTATTTCGAGAGCAGTGCAGACCGCATTGTAGTTCATGAAAAAATGTGGTAATATATTTTTCTGTGCAAATTAAGTAAATGGCTTAAAGCATTAAAATTTTAGCTTCAAATCAGATCGACCAATTATATAAGAGTCAATTTTTTAACTTACCCACAAAAGAAATGAGCAATTAGTAATTTCCATTTATTATAAGAGAAATTTAATGGAAACTTTAAGAAAATTTGAACTGCCTCCCTAATAATTTGTAAGTTATATTAAAATATAAATTTCTATTAGCATTTTATTTTTTCAATCGCCAATCAAAATTTTATCAATGAAGAAAGAAAATTGGAAGAATGAAAATTTTTGAAAGCATTAGAATATAAATGAAACTGAAAAACGAGTAAACATGAGAAGGGAGCACATTCGGTAATATGTGCTTTTGAAAATTATTTGATAAATCCGAAAAAAGGCATTTTGATAAAAAAAATTAGAAAATGAAGTATAAAGAATTTTAATATAAATATTTATATTTTTAAATTGAAATGCTCTATCTCTACTTGGCAGCTCAGAATTGTACTCAAAATTAGGAAAAATAACGACAAAAAAAAATTAAGAGCAATATTTCGGGCAAGTGAAAAAATAAAAAATTTTATGAAAAAGCGAACTATTCTTGTTTGCCCAGGACTGATAATTTTAATACTGAAAAATGAGGATTGCACACGATGTCATAATGGTACAAACGTGAAAAAACTTTGATGAGTATGATTATTTATATGAGAAAAGATTATTAACTAGATGCGCAAACCATCCTTTTGCTGTGAAAAAGAAAATGTAAGAATGTTGATATTGAATCACACATTGCAAACTTCTTTAAAGTTAAGGCATGTCAAAATTGTTCATCCTGTTATTATTTCCACTAAATAATTATCAAACGGTGACATCTTATGCCTAATTTGGGAATGATCCATATTGTCATTCACATATTTACGATAAGTTATATTCCAATTCAAAAATAATTATTTTAAATCATCCATTAAACTTTTATTTTTTTAAGGTTTATTATCAAAATGATCAAATTTATTTTAAATTATATTACTTTTTGTTTTAAGTTAATTTTTTAATAAGAAATGCGAAAAGTGGATTTAAAAATGTAAGAAGGCGATAGCCCTGAATCTTAAAATGAATTCAAAATCAGTTTCTTTATCTTAATGGAAATAGCATAACAATAAATACCAATCAAGTTGTATATGATAGATGTATTTGTTACTTATTATAAGCTTCTGGATGTCTTTCATTAACAAAATGACCAAACAGTTAAGGCTTTCTAGTTAAAATAGAAATGTATTTGTAAGCATCAAATTGTCTTTTATAAATTTTTCCAGTTAATTTAAAATCTACAAAATGTTAGAGTTAGACTGTGAAATATATTTATCAGGCAAAAAAAATTCTTTCAGTATTTGATATGAAATTCAAAACGAAATCTGATCTTTGAGCATAAGCAGAGCAATTTAATTAAGAAAATTTTTGCCTTTGCCGATAAAGCAAAAAGCCCCCAAATTTTCTATTTAATTTTTGTCTAATTATGAATAAAATTCTAAAATTGTTAACAATTATTGATATTATTTAAAAAATGATATCACGTTAATTAAAATAATTATTAAATGTAACAAGAAAACTTAAACTACAATCTCTACTACTAAAGTAAACAAATAATAGCCTAAACTACTATTTTACCGGTGACACTCTCATTAAACTCATTTGTCATTTATCATTCGAATCATTAAATATACGAAAAAAATTCACAAATATTAATCAATTTTTAAAACTGGAAATCCATCATTTTTCCATGATTTCCAAATCATTTTTTCTTTTACTCAACATTGTAAAAGTAATTTCAAAACCATTATTATTATTATTTTGCTAATTATGCATCTAATAAAATAAAAAACTGATAGGCCTAATTATGGTAAGCATAAATATTTTCTTTATGGAAGAACAACAAAGTACATCTACATTTTATAAGCTAAGATATCAGGTAATAAGAACATAATACAATGGTTCGTTCGATCAAGATTTTTAATTCAGGAGATTAATGATTTCAAGTTAAATGACCAAAAAAAATAAAAAACTTCAGAAGAGACAATGACACGTAAAAGGAAAAGAAAGAAATAAAACTGAGATTATTCAAATAAAGGAGAAACTATTTTTGACTCAAAAGTAACCCTATGAATAAGGGAGTTGCATGGTGTTGAATAAATTTCGAATTGGGGAACCCAGAGCACTGCTTCGATAAAAATGAAAAATTCAGAAAAACAAATCCCTAAGGATAGGGATAGGAAGAAGACAAAACCGCTAACAATATAATCACGTTAGAGCCTTTTCAATTTCCCAGTGTAATTTAGAAATAAGTTTTCTCTAACCAGTTTTACCACTAATGTGAATCCTAACTGTAAAAAAGAAAATGTAAAATTTCTCTTATGGCAAATGTCATACATATAACATGAAACAAAAAAAGATAAGCGCATTATTTCCGTATAGTAGTTTCACACATTTGCTTGCATTACAGTCAAAGTTTCTTATTCAATTTACATGACTGATCACAAAGAAAATGACCATTATTGCAGCAGCGCACAAACGCTTTTAAATATAAATTAGGTTCATATAGCGTTTAATACAAATAAACAAAGAGAATTGCTAGAGACATCACGAGCCTTTGATCTTTAAATCTTGTGGCGCTTTTGCCTTTATTGTAACTGTTAAACCCGTGGAATTCAAACCCTTGAAGAAGCGTACATTTGTAATGATACTAGAAAACGTTTCTCGAATCTTCCTTGCTCTAGTAAATCAGTTTTTCAATTAATATGATAAATTAAACATAAGCATAAATGTCTCAAATAAAGCATTCTAATCCAATAATAACACATGGAATCATCATAACATTATCATTTTTCACATAAAATTTCATATTTTAAGAACCAACAAAACTAAAAAAACAAAATTTAAAAAATTAAATAAAAGTAACAAAGCGAAGTAAAAATAAATAAATTCTTCGTAGTCAGTAATAAGAGAAGAAAATAGGAAGCGAAGTTCTATTCCTGTTCTGCTATTTCTTCCACTCGGTCTGTCCAAGCACTACAAAATGAAAAATGAAAAAGTTTTATACATATTTTGTGTCCATATCGAGAAATACTGTCTGAACAATTATGAGGCTCATATCTTAGGCTGAAACTAACAGACGTGGCGGAAATTCTATTTAATCTTAGGGAAATTTTTCTTAAAGACAAAAGACATGCTCTAACATGTGTTCTTGTTTCATTTTATTGTCATTTAATTGCAATTAGCATTTGATTCTAGTGAAGTGATAACTTCAACACAGTCGAGATTAAAAACTTTCAGCACATCTTCTACAATTACTTCAACGTTTTTCGATTAATGTTAGGTTCTTTTAACAATATCGAAGCTTTTTGAGCTAACTTGAAATAATGATTGGCAATAAAGACGATTTCTTTTCCTTCTTTTGCATTTTTTTAATAAATTAATTTCTTATAAACAAACAGAATACAATTCAAATAAACATTCTCGTTGGAGAATATAAATAATATCAAAACGCGAAAATGAGAAATTTAACAATCTGCGAAGAGTGAGCACGAGCAAAACCAGAAAATTGAATACCTTAAGGTAAATTGAAAATTTAGCTTTTGGAAAACTTCACAGACAAGCTGCGAAATTCCTTTCTGGTTAAATTCAACGCTTAATTAAAAATGATTTTCACTATCAAATGAAAATTAAAAACTCGTATTTTCCTCCTAAAGAACCTTTTTCTTTTCGGATTGAGCCAACTGCTACCCGACAATATCGGGAAACCTTAAACATTTTTCTTTGTTCAAGCGGGGATTGAATAGCGCGAAATCCTCTTCAGCATCACACAGAAAAAGTCCTTTGACTAGAAATTTAATTACTCAAAAAAAAACCAAAGAAAAATCCAGCGGAAAGGTTAAAATAAAATCTTTCTGGAAGGAAATGTTTCTCCACGAAATTTAATATCGCATATATAATGTTTAAACTTTTCTACATTTAATACTGAGTCTTGATTGGTTTTATTTAAGAACATAAGGAATATTTAACGGCAAAATAAGTAAGAGACTCGAAAAAAATTTCAAAAATAAAATAAAAATGAACATATGCTCAAGCTTAATTATTAATTATTTTTAAAAAAGTCGCACATCTCTAAGATATGTTAAAATCACATGGCAATCTAGCATTACAAAATCGGATAGCAGGAAGGAGATTCTACAGCAAAGTGAAGAATTAGCAAATCAAAGATAAAATTTAAAATTTTTCCTTAAAAGCCAATCAAAATTTCAATTCGTCATTTTAATTTGTATCCCACGCATGTTAATAAATGAGAAAGAATTTAAAGATTTCATAAATCATTTTTCTCTCAAAATTTTATACCTCATGGGAGGATGTTTGAAATTTCCTTCTTTCTTTCTGCTCCTAATATAAAAAAGTATTTCACATAATTTGTGGCTATGATCAAAACATGATAGGAATAGGCCCTAAATTATGAAAAAAATTATAATAATTCAAAATGACTAAAACAAAGGAAATTATAATCCGAGGAATTAAGTAATGAGGAACGTCTACTGCATTGCTTGTAATAATCAAAATAAATGATGTAAAGGGCAGATTACCAGTCTTACAAAAAATAATATTTTTAACAAATTTATTTGGTTGACTGAAAATGTTATAAATTGCAAAATAAGACAAAAAAAATTACATTATACACATAGACTTGAAAATGAGTGGCGCTACAAATGGCGATGTGGCTTTGAAATTATTTGGCTTCCGACAAAAGGATGAGTATGAAACCTCATTAAAAACGCAAAATATTACATGTAATTTATCTGATATTGTCCAAAAAAATTACAATAACATACGAATTTTACTTGAAAAAATATTTAAAAATCATTTATTTATACTGAACTTCGGTAAAAAAGCAAATACAATAGGTAAGTATGGGAAGTACCATGCAGTGATTTAGGTTACCTTAATAAAAATCCGGAAACGATTTATGAATCGCCACGGATCAGACTCAAGAAAATACTATAAGAAGGAGAAAAAAAAATTCACCATTTGATAAAATTGCCGATCATAAAAAAATGATTTTCATTCAACATTTATTGTCTCTGTTGTAGGTTTCCAAACTGCGACAAATGACACGCACCGTTAGTTACACTATATAATTTAGTGTTTTCTGTAAAAGTGAATAAATTAAAATTTAAAACATTTTTACTCTTTCATTACACCGGCCATATTCATATTATAATCAGAGTTACGGATAATGGGGGAAGCGATACGAAAAATACATAATTTACATTCAGTAAAATGGCCTTCAGCGACTATTTTCTAAAAGTGAACAAAAAATTTCAGAGACTGCAACTATCTAATTTACCCATCATTCAAACTTCGTATAAAATACATAGTTGAAATAATTAAAAACCGCACAGATTTATAGATATTCGAACAGTAGGCAGTATTTAAACACTTTAAATATCGATATTTTTTAAGCAAAAGATATGTAACTCAACGTCACGTGTGATCTTTGAAGAAACTGTGGGATGTAAGTTGAACTATATTAATAGCATCGTAATATTTTATCCAACATGAAACGTTTGTACAATTGTGATTTCTGGTGAACATTCATAGATTGTGTGAACACATATAATTTATGAATTTTTGGGACATCGAATGAAATGAAAAATGAACAGAACATCTATGTTCTAGAGAGAATTTTAAAAAACATCTATATATATATATATGAAAGTGTTTTATTAGAGGCAATATAGAAATAGGAAACATATCAAAAATATTATTTTATTAAGGGTTTCGCTTGTAAAAATAATTATTACAATGAGAATAGCACCTGAAAGTTTTCGATTACATCCTCTTTTGTATTTTTATGAGAAGTTCAAGTATTTGAGAAACACTTGATTTTGCTGATGATGTTTGAGGAGAAAAGAAATATATTGAATTTGGCATTTAAATTCTACTGCTTTTGTTAAGTCTGGAATTTATTCACTACCTTCAGGACGATTCTTGGGATTGAAGAGAAAATAATGCATGCATCTTTGAGGCCGGGTACCGTGAAGTATTGCATAACTATTGGAAAAATAACAGATTAAAAAAAATAATTATTAAAATAAAATTTTATAATGCTATCACGTTAAACTTTAGACTAGATGCAAGATAAATAATAAAAAAATAAAAAAAATTGAAAAGCTTAATCAGTCAAGGGAAATGAGTACGTGCAAGAAATACTTAAGCATTGTGAAAGGTTTGCGAAGGTTGTTCAGAAAGTTAGCACGCCACAACGCCCGTTTTGAATGGATGAGGAGGAAATTTTTTAAAGGTTCAAGAAGACTTCAGAAGAATTAATTCTTCCAGCAGTAAACATATTTTCAAATTCTCTTTGGATTTAAATAAAAAAAATTCATTTTGTATTTTCAGAGTTATTTTATCCATCATTTGAAAAGAGAAGACCGCACAAGAGATTACCTTCTGTTTGGGATACGCGAAAAGTGTCCATCTATTACATCGCATATCATCTTTAAAAGTATATTTTTTCATTTTTTTTCTAGTGAAAAAGATTTCATATAATATTAAAACTCGGATTTTAGTTTTTTCGAAATATTTAATAACCATTTGAAAGCCATAAATTCAAACGGATGCCATCAATTTTTTTTTTATTTTCAAAATATCATAAAAACATTTCAAAAATTTCTTAAAATAATATTTATAATGTAATTAAAGCAAACATGTTGAATTCTCAAAAAAAGAAAAAATTACCATAAACTTATAAAAAATAGTTATATATTTTCATACATTTCTTCCAAACAAAAAATTCTGGATTTGTCACACAAAAATTTCAATCATATCGGCAACGTTTCATGGCAAAATATTTTTTCAATATCATATGTATATTCTTTGAAAAAAAGTATGTAGACATTATTTACAATACTAGATTTAAATGTTTTATCACTGTTATACGAAGAAAGCATTGGTTACAATTAGAGTAAAAAAGACCTCTCAAAAGAGTATTCTTTAAAATGCAGACTATTACTCAATTCAGATTTAAGATTTTAAAATGCCAATTTCGAGAAAATGTAAAGATTTTGTCTATAATACCTAATTAAAAACAACAAAACACAAAAATTTTACCTAAGTTTTACAAAAATTCGCATTTTTTTAGAATATTTCTTTTTATGGTCTACAAAGATATCATTATAAAAGCCAAATTTTCAATACATTGCGATCTTCTGTAACCGTAATTTGATAAAAATAAATAAAGCCATATTAAGATATTAATCATAATTTAACAACTAATTCCTGTATTTATATATTGCATATTTTATGATGCCATGGTTTCAAAGATAAAGAGAACGAAAAAATTCGAAACTTATTATCAGCATGATTCTGCTAAATAGTAATTACTCTCCAGTCAATAAATTATTATGAAAGAATTTAAAAAGAAAATTTACAAAAAAAAATTTAAAATTTTATTTGAAAACTTCATTTAATTTAACAGCCGATAAAATAATTATTAAATAATCACCAAATATTTCACCATTTCTTAATGCAAAACTTTTGTAAACTTATTTTTTTTAATTCCAAAAAATTCGCACAATTGTATTAACTTGTTACAAAAGATGAATTGAATTTGTAGCATCCCATCAAAAGAATGGAATTTTAATGTTAAACTGAAAAAAAAAATTTTTTTTACTCTAATTTATTTGACAAATTTTATATTTTCATGCTATCCATTAGCACATGTTAGCCAAGTGCTAACATTTTTATTATTATACACCAAAAAATAAAAGTAAAAGGGAAAATTTAACAAAAAAATGTGATTAGAGGAAGCATAAAACGTAGCAGCAACAGAGAGAAATTTGCCCGGCATAAGACAAGAAAATATTCTTGAAACATTTGCTGCCACCTTTTCCGTCATTACTTTTGAAAACCGGATGAAAAAAGACGAGAAAACATTTAATCATAAAGAAACTTGCTGAGAGTTTTTTATCCTTTCCTGACACCACAAGAAGCGAATAGGATTAACAAAGAATAAGTGAAACGTCAAATTTTAGACGAGAAAAGAAAAAAATTATTTGCAATTACAAACAATAAAATAAAGTGTAAAATTACAAAAAAAGGAAAAAAATATAACTGAAAAAGAGGTGAGACGGCAGGAAATATTCGATAAAGCGAATCTAACAAAGTTAACCTCTAAGGAATGGGTTTGAAATTTTTTTTCTTGGGATAACCAAGTGAAAACTGCCAGTTGGAGATGGAAAAATAAAACATTCCTTTTTGAACTGAAATTGCTTATTTCATGATTAAAAAAAAAATTAACAACATTCAATTTTAGGTGTTGTTTTTTATCTATTAGCTTTTTATTCTTTTTCGGCGTCCTTTTCTGGTGGTTGTAATCAAATTATAAATTCTCAAATTATTATGTATTATGTAAACCTTATACCAATATTATATGCATTTTCCAGGATTATTTATCTAAGCAGAAAATTAATCAAAGCGGCACTCGCCACCTTAATAGGTCTATATTGCAAAATTCTCAAGGGATGAAATTGTATCACGGGACCTCATTATATTACTCCGTTACATAAAGCAGATCTGCATGTTAATGCCAAAGAACAGATTCTTATTACGATATCCAGATAAGCATTTTCAATATTTGCTAGTGCTATAGTGAGCTAATCTAAAAAACTTTCTCAAATCAGAAGGAATTAGCAGATGTCTGGTAATTAAAAGCTCAACATAATATTCAAATGAAAATCATTTCTTATTCAAATTTCTCTGTCATATTTACTTTGTTAACCAATAATTAACTTTGATAATAGTACACAGTTAAAAATCAAAAGTTTTAATAGAAATAAAAGCAATACCGTTAATAATTAAAATTATAAGTAATTAACGATTGTAACAATATCGATTTAAATCGTCACAATTCGGAAACTACAAAAAGAGTATGAAAATGTTTGGCGTTTAAGAGTTTTTTATCTATCACTATAAATCTCTGTAAATCTCTAGAAAGAACTTAGAAATCTCTAAATACTTTCACATTTGGTGAAAATTTGTCGACAATGAGAACTATCGTGTAGGCGGAGAAACATACCTTCCTCATAGTCTACTGTTAGGCATTTTCGAATGCGAAAGAATGATAAAAGCAGGAGAAAATCACGCACAACCCATAAATTGTGATGACCGAAAAGAGCTTCGGTTCAATCTTTTCACAATAAAATTTTTTCCTCTACTGAGAACACATAATCAATCCTATGACTGAACGCAGTTTGGCTATTTCGATATTGCTCTTTACTCTCGCAAAAAGATCTTTCGACGTGAATCTTCCCTTAAGTTCCACTGCGCCTTCCCTCATGAAAGAAACTTGAAAACGTGATGAGAATAAAGCAAACGCCTTTTCGAAATAGAATCAAACCATTAGGAAAAAAAATGAGATAATCTTCCTTTCGATTGAAAGACGAGTATAATGTGTTTCCAGCCTCGAAGATGTGTTTTCCTCTCAAGTTCAGGCATAAATGTAAAATTCATAAGGCAAATAAAAGAATAATCTGTTCACTTGGACGAATGCGACTGCGGAAAAAAATTAGCAAGACAAAAAATTTTAGAATTCGCCCTATTCGAAGCAGATTTTGTTTATGCGAACTCGTTTGCGGATTATATAGAACGAGAAAGCTCGGGAATGAATGAATGATTCGAGAAAAAAAGAATGAACGTGCATTTCAAGTCTCTTCAATCTCGGAATTTTAGTTTTGCGGTGTCTTTACTAAACTAATAGGATTAAAGGTATTACACTCAAATTTAAATAACATTTTCTTTTAGAGCTCTTTTATACGTTCAACAAACAAACCATATAGGAATAAGTAAATCAAATTAAACGAAATTCATTGTAAAACAAGCTCATTTATCAATTTTTGTGGGGAAAAGAATTCTCGTATAAACTCCTGGATGAAACATTTGAAAATTTCCAGTTTGAGGAAAATATAAGTTTTAAAGAAACAGGGGCAAAGTTTTGAAATCGCTGTTCGTCTTTACTAACCCAACACGTGTTCTCGATTTATCTACCGCCATAATTATTGAAATGAAAAATTCAGTTTTATGACCGCTATAAATTCACTTTATAACTGAATTATTAAATTTTTACAAATTTATAATGCAAATTAGAATAAGTGTAAAGAATTCATAATGTGAAAGGTTAACATTCTGCTATTTTGTGTTATTAAAATTTTTACTTTTCACTGTTGTTAGCGAAATGTAAAAGCAGTTTAAAGTGGTTTAATATAAACTAAAATAATACAGAAAAATCACTTAATATGTAATCTTAATTCGTATGAAAATTCAATAAATATATATATTTATATTTAATATAACGCATATATTAAGATAATATATATTAATATAATGTATATGTTTATTATAATTTTTATAATATAA